>DWAO01001039.1:0-20916 GCA_018230605.1 Heliconius congener | reverse complement strand
GTTAGGTATTTTTATAACAGTAGTATATTTTTTTAATTATACACTAAGGCATTTAGTTAATATATTCTTATAAAACATCAAAGTTGATGCGGCGGCGTCGAGTTCTGCCACTCAACACCACTCACAACTATTTCGTATCGAAAAGGGTCGTTAACTCATTTAATTTCTAAATTTGTAACTGAAGTTAGCATCTTAGTTAAGTATTTATGTCCACCTTGTTTAAGTGCACGAATTCTAACTTGAACTGCTGATTCTGAATCATGTCTTATTATAATTTTTTGTTCGTTGCTAACAAAAAAAAATTAATCATGAAGTAGTCTTAATTAATATACATAATTTCGTTAGACTGCACACTTACATAAGGCGGACTGTACTTTAATTATATAAAAAAATTAAGGTAGTGTTAGACAATGCGTGATAAGTACCAGATAGGTGTATTTACGACGAAACACTCGTTACATATCGTACACTGTACATTTTACTATTAAGCACCGCACAGTATAATTATTATTATTATTATTTCTTTCGTGTTTTATAGTTAAAATGGTTGAGACCATTTTCAGTACAAAACGTGTATTTTGCTTCTCTACTCATATGTTTTTTTATAAAAAATTATGAATACAGTAGCAAGAGCCATAGCGGGTATATTAACTAAAGTTCCCACCGCTTGTACATATTTATTTTATTGTGTGCATTTTTATTTTATATGTTGACGCTGGCAGCTTTCTCTCATTATGTATACACAAATTGATTCTGAGCCTATCATAAGCCAAGTTAAAAACCATTTTTAGGTTTTGGAAAAAAGAGCTAATTTAGTGGCAAACACTGTCGTTTTTTTTTATTATAATAATAAAAATGATATATAATATGTATTTCAATTTATTATAAATAGATCTCAATCAAATTATATGAATAGTTAAAATATTTAGTGGTTCACAAATTGGAATGAAGGGCTTAGATTTAATTTGAACTTTTGTATGTATTTAGTAAGTACTTTAGTTCTTGTAAGATAATTATAGTTTGAGAAGTGGTGCGTTTTTCGGTTCATTAGTTATGTGATTGAGACAGACGGGAAAGCTATTTAGTTAATAATTATAAAATTACACTTTTGTATACTTTAATATGCAAGTTTCTCAATAATTTTATATTGTAAATCTATTAGATATTCTAGTATATAATCAGTTTGTTTTCGTAATTGAAAATACTTAAAAAGGAGACGTATTTTCTGAATATATTGATAAGTAGCAACAATTTTTTTTCGAATTGTAATTTGTAATATTATGTGAACCTACTGTTTTTGTTTCTAAGGATATTTCTTTGTGCTTTGATAATTAAGAGTTTAATTGTGAACTTTACCTTGCAATTAGAATGATTGAATAATTTAATAAAAGTCAACTTCTAGATAGGAACATTTGGTAAAGTTAGTAGGTTGTGACTTAGTTCTGTCCAAAGTAAGATACCTGACGAGACGGATTTAATTTGCGTTATATTTTTTTATTAACTTGGAATTATAAGCAATATGCATGAGGTTTAAACATGTAAAATATTAAAAGTGTTCATAGATCCAAAATCAATGTCTAAATATGAATTAAATGTTTAAAGCGAGTGCAGTCCTAAAATATAGATTAGATTTAACTGTGATATGATTATTGTTCACAATAATTTGTTAATTCGAATTTGTAGTAAATAAATATGTAGGCATTCTTTTTTTTTCTTAAAATAAAATAAAAAAAAACTAATATGTAGTTCCTTCCATGTCATAGCAATAAAGAATGTCTATATATTTCTTTAAATATGCACTTCAAAAATTTAGGTTTGTAAAAAATATTGATTAAAGTAAATCAACGTTAAAGTCGAAACCTTTTTGTAAGGAAATTAAAATTTTGTGTGTCCATGTTATTGCTAACTGTAATGGAAATCAGTTTCACTTTTTTCATATTTAACCCAAAAACTATCTTGAAATTCTCAGAATAATAAATTACTGTGAAATATTCTTAAGTGTGGAATGAATGGATTGTTGAAGTTGACTGTCAGTAGAATAAAAGGATTAAATAGTTGGAAGAAGTTGAAAAAAAGCAGTACCATCTAAGTGCACGACTTAGTCTTATACACATTTTAGTACTCTATAATAGTTTTCGGTTTAGTGTGCAATTCTGTAAATATTTTCTTATTTTAGTTATCAAATTAGAAGACCTTGCTTATAATTTACTAACGCTTTAATATGAAGTTAAGTACAGATAAGTAGTAATAGTTTTCTTAACATTTATAAGGTATTGAAGTAACTTAACGCCCATAATGTTCACAATAGCCAAGTAGTCTTAATCGCTTTGTACCATAAAACAAAAAATGTATTTTTCCACTGCCAGTATTTCAACATCCATATTTAATGAGTAAGCTTAGAAAATAAGGGTAGAGGATAGTTTAGTTTGTAGAATTAGACAAACAAGCTAAGTTGAATGATTTTTAATAATTTTTTGGTAATAAAAATGAAATGAATATATGTTGTGCTTATTTTTAACCAATTACAATTAACCCAAATACAACAATTCAACAATCAATTTTTAATATTTCAATAAATACATAATATT
Organism: Heliconius congener; assembly: GCA_018230605.1. Taxonomy (NCBI): domain Eukaryota; kingdom Metazoa; phylum Arthropoda; class Insecta; order Lepidoptera; family Nymphalidae; genus Heliconius; species Heliconius congener. The sequence continues at coordinate 18,328 of DWAO01001039.1, read as the reverse complement.
ACCAAATGAAGTTAAATTACATTATATTTTAAAAAATGTAAATAAAATACTTCTCGAGTAGCCAAATTATTCATTACTGTTACCATCGCAAGGCGACCATGAAAAAAAGCTCAACTCATTATTAATAGATATAATAAGTTGACTTTTTTTTCATGCTCGAACTAAGTACAATTGGTAAAAAAAGAACACACAAGTATCAGATCTTAACGCCACGTTTTGTCCTTAAATATCTATTTTTAGAACCTACAACCATAGCTATATTTTTCAACAATTATTATCTGTAATGCTTATGTTAATAGTTAACTGTCAGTTGTCAGTTTGTCACATGTCAAGCAAACCTTAGGCCATAGTATTTTATAAAATACTTGCGATTTTTGATATTTGAAGTTTATATTTTCTTCAATTATTCGAAATAAATAATTGTTAAAAAAACACATCATCAATGATTTTTTATTTGCAATAAATCGCAAGTTAAAAATCAAAACTATTACTGAAATACAAATTGCTTAAGCAAAGAAACAAACATTTGGTCGAATTATTTTTAAAAAGGTTTCCTTCAGTTTGTTGTTTGGTGCTGTTCATATTGAAACATAGAGAAACAAAACCAAATACTAATTCATATAAGTCACTAAATAATTACACATGGTTTTTTCAAATACAACATAGTATAATATTTGTTTACAATGACTACACGAGAAATAGTCACATTACAATTTGGCCATTATTCCAATTACGTAGGAGCACACTTTTGGAATATACAAGAACTTAGTTTTGATTACACCGGAACTGGTAAAATTGAATGCAACCACGATGTTTTATATCGAGAAGGCCAAACGGCCGACGGAGAGGTTACTTACACTCCTCGCTTACTACTAGCTGATTTAAAAGGATCTCTTAAGACTCTTCCAGAAAGTGGAGGCTTGCAAGAGTCAAATTTAGAAGAAGAAAACCTACCATGGAATGCCATTGAGAAAATTGTTGAACCTGAATCAAAAAGAAATAATTTTTTACGAGATATTGATTCTGAAGGTGCAGAAGTTGAAAATAAAGAATATAACCTAGATCAAGAGGTTAACACATGGACAGACTACCTGTATCCCAGATTTCATCCTCGCACTGTTAATGTGGTCAGAGAATATCAACATGGAAATGAAAATGTATGTTCAATATATCCAATTACTTGTTTTTTTTATATAAATTTTTAATAGGTAACATCTTGCTTTTCATATTTTAACAACTGCATTTTGTTTTTCAGGAAGGGTTTGATATTAATATGTCCGGTCGCTCAATTTGGAAATCGGATTTTGGAGAATCTTTTGCTGATAAGGTCAGAAAATATGTGGAAGAATGTGATAGTATGCAAGGATTTCAGATAAACTTTGACTGCATTGATGGATTTGCAGGATTAGCCTTAGGTTGTATTGAGCATCTATCTGATGAATATACAAAAAGTATATTAGCATACCCTATTATACCTTCACATTTTCCTGACAACAATCCGTCAACAGAAGAAGAAAGGGAAAAATCTACCTTAAGAGATTCCATAAGATTAGTTAATATTGCACTTTCAATTGAAGAATTGTCTCAGAATGTTAATCTATATGTACCTCTATGCACTGGTGAAAAAGGATGGAGAAAGCCTGGCAACTCTAGACTATTTGATTACATAACTTATAAACCAAATTTGTATTACCATTCTTCTGCTTTACTAGCATCTGCTATTGATACATTGGGACAGAAATATAGACATAAAAGTAATACTTACACAATGTCTGACATTTGTGCTGATATGACTGGATATGGGAGAAAAATGGCTGCCGCTTCATTAGGAATGCCTTTTGCAATAAATGAGTCTGAATATCTTATTGAATATTTAAATAATACAACAAAACCATTGTATAAGTCTATAACACCAAATTGCAAGATAGCTACGGATAAATTATTCCAACTAATTACTGTGAGAGGTGTACCAGAATCTTATTTGAAAGCTCCGTTAAAAGAAGCAAAAGAACAGATGAATCTTCCGGCTTATAGATGTAGCAGTGTTAAGGAAATGTTTGAATTATATTTTCAAGCAAATAATTTTCTTTCTGCAACAAATGTCACTGTTTGTGAAAAACCACTGGAATTAAAAACTCCATTTCCACGATTCTTTTCCGATAGCCTGAATAAATATGGATTTGTAAGGAAAGATAACGAACCAGAAAAAGTAGAGAGCTGCTCTGTAATGGCCGGCTTACATAATGGCAATTTCATGGCAGATATGATTGAAAGGCTCCATAGAGATGTAAGCAGAATTAAATTTGCTAAACTGCACAAATTTCAACAAGAAGGGTTAGAATATGCAGATTTCAAAGAAAGTTTAGATAGGTTGGCAGAGTTTAAGGACAACTATGAAGATGATTTCGAACTTTGAAGACTGTTAATCTTAGCTTGCCTTTATTATAATTAACTCTTAACAATTAAAAAAAAATCTTACATTAAATTCCTTCATGATTTGATAATTAGTAGAATGTTAAAAAATGTCATAAATGTATAATATTTCTAATATTATGTTTAATATTAGTAACATATTTTTTTTTAAATCATCTATAAGCTTCTATAATTTCTTTAAACATTGCACTATATTTACTAAGCAAAAAAATTTACAAAATCCTACCCCATAAAACTCCCATTAGAAATCAACGCATCCTCTAAAAGCATGTTTTTAGGGTCTTAAGACCTCTCAAACAAGAAAAATAAAAAACAAACTATGAAACTCATATAATTTTATTTCAGATGATTTAGATAAAATAAATCATATCTCATTCACACAATCGCAATTGTACACATTTACATCTAATATTACGGTTTGGCGATCACGACGACCGCTCCAGCGCTCTTTCCTTCATTCGCGTTATAAATGCTGCACCTTTGTTCTTTCTAAAGTTCTCGTATGGGTCATTTAAATTTACTCCTACACCTGTGGACGAAAAAAGATATGTAATTAATAAAAAGTTGAGACAAAAAAGAATTACGACCGAAATCACAAACAATAATTAACAGTACAATGTATACACATACTTATATCTCAATTCCTAAAACAGTACTCTTTTTCAAAAGGCAAACTACCGTTCGGGTCACCCGATGGTAAGTGGTTACCGCCGCCCACGGCCCCGTGCAACCCCAGAGGAGCTACAGGTGAGTTGACGGCCGACAAGGTGGAGATAGACATGCTTCTTGAAGGTACTCATGTCATATCGACCTGGAAACACTGCCGCAGGTAGGGCATTCCACAGTTGCGTGGCGCGCGGAAGGAAGTTTCTACGAAACCGCACAGTAGTGGAATGCCACGTATTTAGATGGTGTGGATGGTATTTTAGATTGTAAGGTACTGTGCGGTTAGAAAATTCGGCGGCGGGTAACAGGTCAAACAGTTCTTCAGAACACTCCACATCATAAATGCGGTAGAGAACGCGAGGAGACGTCTCTACGTAAGGCCAAAGTGTCACGCCTTTCACAGAGCATTATCTAGAGAGCTATCCCCAATAATTCGAACGGCTTCACGTTGTATGCGATCAAATGGGTCAAGCTTATACTGGAGTGTCTTCAGGAAGTTGAATTGAACTAGATTCTTTTCACCCCATGGGGAGACATTCTCGTAGGATACCTCAATAGCAGGTTGAGGACACTGGTCGAAGTCATCTCGAGAAAGACTTGCACGGCCGGAGTGAACAGCATCCACTGGGCTATCATTTGCATAGCAGTGAATGCTACAACCTTCTATTGTGAGGGGCTTAGAGCAACAAACCTTTATACTGATCGTGTCTGTCCCGCACAGTGCCTCCACTGATAGGTTCCGCGATGCCCTGCCCCGCCGCCCCCAGGCCTCCTTGACTCCACCCCATCTTCTGCAGCAACTGGTGTCCTTTGTTCGTAGAGTCTATACCGCCTGATGTGCTCGCGAAGGAATTGGCACTACTGTAACGATAACAAGTTATAAATTTAACATGCATTAACTTGACAGTTTATTTTGATGTGAAAGTTTTGTTTTATTTTAACATATTACAATAAACCTTAATAAATAAAAAGTTTTATACATAATTAAATAAAATATTTATCAATATTACAAAAATTGTATTGTAATGTACTTGTATATTTATAAATAAGCTCCATATATAATTGAATTAAGCCAACATCCATGTTATGGAACTCCATACTCGTACCCGAATCCGATATAAGATTTGGATAATTTCCGGATGTGGGCGGAGCCAAAGCTGTTATGCGGGACTCTTTTTTGACGGGTTTTTGTTTCTGGCCTGTCTAGCCGAGTTAACACTCGCCTTATAGCGTGTTCTATTAGCGTATTTCTTCTCTTGTACTGTTTGTTTAATAATTATTGTCTAGTTTTATGAAAAAAAAAAGTCAGCTTTACGCTGTATTCCGCACACAGCAGGATAGGCAGAGGGAACCTAGTGTCAAGACACTTCGTTTCTGCCCCACTTTCTGCCGAATTCTGGAGGCATTGCGTGTTGAGTGGCAGAACTCAACGCCGCGCTTAGCCTCGACACCAGAGCGGTGAAATGGAAATATAAATTTAAGTAAATATTTCATTTCATCTAGTGGGGATCGAACCCACAACCAGTTGGTTTTACAGTCACACTTCGTGCCGGTATTCCACGACTAGCTAATAGTACTTGATTGACTTGATTAGTTCTATCAAACTTGTAAAAAAAGTAGATCAATTCCAAAGATTATTCTGTTGCTAAGTGAGCAGATATCAGTGCCTTCGTAAGGGCTTACGAAATCGACCTTCCTGTGATAATAATGCTGCAAACATTTTTTTGCTTTTTGTTAAGTATAATTTTTGCCTTTGTTTAGTTGCCGTTAAGCAAATGTAAATTATAATTTTTATTACTTACATTAAGGACGACACGAAATTTGTATTTGTTTATTATTTTGCACTCAAAACAGGTGCAGTGAGCATTCCATTTTTAGTTAGTATTCTATAATATGTAAAATCCTAAGAATATTGATTGATGTGTTTAAATAATCACTTTATTCAAGTTTCATAAGCTGCAAAGCTTTTTACACACTGTGTTCTGCATATAGCTGGGCAGGCAGAAGGGACTTAGTATTAAGCCACTCCATTCCCGACTTTCCAATATACTTGACTGACTGACTACGTGTTTTAGCGGCATATTTCAACGCCACGCTTTGTCTTGTTACGAGAGCGAGGAAATAAAAACACTCTATACTTCCGAATGAGGTATCGAACCTACGACCGCCGTATTTATAGCCAGAAGCTGTATTACTGCGCAGCGATGGCTTCAAGTGAAAGCGGAAGCTGAAAAAAACCAAAAATAGAAGAAATCTAACAGGAAGCTGGGCGGCGTGGGCGACCTGGAGCGCTCGACGCGGCGCGCGCGCGGCGAGTCGCGGGGCCGCTCGCGCGACTTGCTGCGCGAGCGCGAGCGCCGCCGGCCTGCGGCACAACACATTTCGCGTTTTAGTTACTTACTCACAAACACTGATACTCTCAACACTCACAGCCACTGTTGCTGGTCTGCTTAGCTGTGTTACTACGTCCGACTTGTCGTGATCTAACTTGGAAATTATACACACTCAAGCCTAATTAATGGCAACCATCTGTAGGTAATGACATGTTGCTTCATAAATATAGTTAAAAAAGTATTTAAAAAAAGAAATACCTTTAATATGTGCTTTGTATAGCAATCAAAAATAATACACATACGAAAAAATATACGAGAAAAAATAAAAAACGTAGCATTGTTGAGAGAACATTGTTCTATAACAAACAAAGGAAAAACCTCTTAAGCACTTCAGCCAAGAGTATTTAAAAACAAAAGCTAACATTTGCATAAAATTTTCTACATAAAAAATACTTTAACATTTAAAATGTAAACTTTAACTTTCATTTCAAGAACTCTTTAGGTATTATACGTACATAATTTAACTTCGAGCTGAAATATACATAATGTAAATAAAGTTTGAACTGTTAACATTACATACTTGATTTTTTTAATGGGCAAATAGGAAAATAGAAGGAAATTTGTAATTCCAGTATATCTAACTACACTTAATCAAATAATTTTATTACTAAGTAATATATATTTTTTAAATCATTATTTATATGATAATTGAAACAAAATTATACATACTATCTCTTTCCCTGTCTCGCCTCCATGTTGTTTTTCGCTTTGGCGAAGGCGTCCTTGATCTTGACTTTCTGGGTGGTGTTAATGGTGATAATGTCTTTTCTGGTGTCCTACTTAATGATCTGATAAAAAAATATAAATAAATATTATGATAATAAATTTAGTTATATATAGTAGGTAACAAAAAAAATACTACTTCCAATATGTAACAAAGTTTCCTGAAACAAATATAGTCTATACTATATACAAAGACACAATAAAAAATATTTATATTAAATGCTGAAAGAAAAACATATTTAGTAGATCTAAATCAATCTAAAAGGCAATAAAGTGAAATTAAATTATTATTGTCACTATAGTATTATTATTTTAGCTACACGCTGTATAGCGTTGGAGAAAATCTACTACAGACAAAGTCACTCCACTCTCCACTTTTCGCTTGAATTCGAGACAACGCATGTTGGTTGGCAGAATTGATTAGCACACTTTGAATTAAACACTTAAAATGAATTCCCTCAAATTGTGATCACACCCATAACCATAATGTATATAGTCAACTGCTCCAGTGTGCTCCACGACACGCACAATAATAATTTTGTTGAATATATTAAAATACTTATTTGGGTAACGAGTAATTTAAAATCTTATAAGACTAACTCTCATATAAAATTTATAAACTTTTTTCGAATTTAACGAAATGATTTTTTTTTTAAATACTCCACAATTCGGACGAAAGTGGGCAACAGAGTGTCTTAACACTAGGTTCCCTCTGCCTACCCTGCTGTGAGCAGGATACAGCATGAAACTGATTTTGATTTTTTTTAAATACTCTAAATTATCATTGCATTATATTTAAAAAACGTAATATTTTGAATGTAATAAGTTCCACCAATAAGCAATCAAATACCACAATGAGTCTCTCTCTCTCTCTTCAACAAGTAAAAGGTAGAGTAACAGGTGCAAAATCTGCTACATATGTTTTTTATAGTTTCTAAAATATTCCTCTATCCTTAGTGTGAAATAATATTTTTAAAATCTTATAGAAATTCGACATTCTTCTTTTAGTCACATAAAAAAAAAATTAAAATAAACTATGAAAATCATACCTGTATCTCCTTCCAGGGGGTGTAGGTTGTTTCTGTAGATCTTTTGGTATGGGACTCGGTGACTTCGACTTTTGCCGCACACCTTGAGCAATGGCGTCTTCCTTGTTCTTCCGAGCTGAATTCTTTGCTTTGTAGTATTCGTATAAACCTAGCTTCTCCCATCCTTCACTATAGAAACAGAACATCCATATAAAATAAAGAAAATGTTTCATACATACATACAATGTTACAAGAAACAAGTTATTGTAATAATTACGTACTTAATTTAATATAACATACTTCTGCTTACTAATATTATAAAGCTCAAGAGTTGGTTTGTTGTTGTTTGTAACACACAGACGACAACGTAGATCTATTATAACTCACTTGTCCCTCGGTCGTTCGTGGTTGGGCGACGCGTAGAAGGCGTCGACGGCGGCCAGCAGGCGGTCGTTGGGCGGCGCGGGCGGCGGCAGGCGGATGCTGGCCGGGTCCAGCGGCTTGTATGTGTCATCCTCTAACTGAAACACATATACATTTTAGTATTATTTTTTTTGAGAATATACAGGCATAAAGATGTTCATTTTTTATTAACATAGTGGTAGTATAGAGATGAATGAACCTGGTACAACTTTAACACTTTCACTTCGGCCCATTATATGCAAAGCATAGGTCTAGTCGGTCATCGCTGCCAAATTTTACAAAAAATGACAAATTCTTAAATAAATGTCGTAAATAATTATTAGGTATAATTTAGTTTGACGTGATCAAAATATCAACTGGGTGATTGGAGTCTTCAAGGAGACCACGGGCCCATCGCAACGTAGTGTTTCACATCGTTCAGTTAGTGTTAATTTGAAATAAATGTCTGTTGAAAAACTGTTGTAATAGTTTGTTGATTTAATATTGATAGGTATTTGATTTCATTTTTATAATAGGGGGCATTAAAAATTATAGAAAGGTTAAAGTGGGGAATGGCACCAAAAAGATTGGCAAACACTGGTCTAGATATATTGAATCAATTAGGTTATATGTAACATAATATATTATGGAATGGCACCTACATTTACAAAAAAATATTGTAAACAGTTATGTCTAACGAAATATTAAAATAAAGGCTAATATCGAAATTTTATATAACTATAAACTCATTCTATTTTCACTCGACATGTAATGAATGCTTTGAGCATTTCGACGAAAACTGGGAGTATCTCCCAATCAAATCCCATGTCTTAACATTACTTTCCCTCTTTCTACCTTTACTATACCTACTTAATATAAGAAACTCACCATTATAAGAGGTACCATTAAACCAGCAGGCAATTCAAAGTATGGTACCGAAGGCAATAGATCATCACTATTAAATTCTGGGAAGGGAATGAAGCCTGGCGGGGGCTTACTGAGGTCAGGGAGGCCATTTTGGAATGCTAACGATGTAGTCGGCTTAAAACCGGGCGGGGGCTGCGAGAAATTCACATTGGGTAGACTCGACAAGTCAGGCTCTTCGATTTCTTGCTTTTTCTGATTAGTTATTTGATCAAACATCTGACTGTCATAACTATTTTCGTTACCGCTCATACTGTTATTTGAGGCAAAGTTGTCACCACTTTCACTGCCATATTGTTGATTTGGGTTGAAATTTTGATCATAATGTGGATAATTTGGTTCATTGAAATTGCTTTGAAAGGGATTCGGTAAGGGTGGTTGGCCGTCTTTGTTGTGGTCATGGCCACCTTGTATTTCTAGTGCATGTTTCTGCATTTTCATCTGCTGTATTTGTTGCATTGTGTGCGCCACGAATGCTTGATGCTGGGATTGATAACTGAAAAATATAGGTAAGGATAATAATGTACAACTATAAGATTATAAAAAAAGTTAATCTACATACTTTTCAAATGTGGCCTTAGTTTGTTGTGTCAAGTGAGCGATAGCATTGGAATGCTGTGCTATCAGATTGTTCTGATACTCCTGATAGGAAGTGGTGGGCGTCTTCATTTTTTCTATAACAGCGGAGTCGAAGTAATTAGACTTAGACTCCCAGAGACGCAGCAACTTGTTCAACTTAGCCTCCTGTTCCTCAGTCACGGCTGAAACAGCAAAATGATTAAATTGTTGTCATACAAGTAAAATGACTCAAGCAAGTTACCTGAAGGTTAGACCACATTCGTTCTAGATGCTTTAAGTGCGAAAACGGACAAGAGACCTAAATCTTTGACATTATTATAAATATGTTACCTATACTGGCATTGCAAAACATTGGAACCACCACATTTTCCAAATTTTTCTTGAGATCTTCTGCGTTTTTGCGTGCACTGTAATTAGGAATAATCTTATCATAGACACCGAAACAGCAGTGATTGCAGAGGTGCATACAAATAATAAACTACATAAACTCTCATAAAATATAATCAAACAATAATAATAGTTGACACCCAGATATATATATATATATAATAGAATATTAAAGAAATATATGTAGACAAACCAATAAGAAACCAATTGAATTCTAGTTTCACAATATGGTGTATTGTGAAGTTATATGTTAACACAAACTTAAAACTGATTTTGTAACACATGGTGCACCCATTATTTTTCAACCTGCTCTGAAAGGACCAATAATTTTTTTTAGCTTCATTTTGAATATAATGATAGGCAAAAATACCAACAATATACATGTTATTTATTTACAATTAATATATTTTTTATTTATATACTTGGCCCTTTCAATGCAAACTTACTGAGTTTTTTGTTTACCATAAGCTTTAAAATCCTAAGAGGTATGTCATATACTAACCAGTGATGTAAAACATCATTGACAAGGTAAATGATGTGCAGTTTTTGAGTAAACGCAGCACCAGGTTGTGTGACTTTTCTTAGCAGGTGCTGAGATATCACCTTGCCACCATCATTTGAAGTAGCATGTTGTAAGATCCAACCTTTGCCTGTATCAAATAATAATCTTAAAAGAAATTCCATACAAATAAATATTTATTATTATTATATTATTAATTGCATTACTCTGCTTTGGTAGATATTTTGGTATTGAGTTCCATCATTTAAGAAACTAAATAGTAAGGAATGGAGTGTCTAACACTAGATTCTCTCTAACTATTCTGTTATGCAGGAATAGTGTGAAGTAAAAAAAAATTACATGATTGCAGAGGTTTCTTTTAAATTCTTATAAGAGAACAAATAATAATAGCTTACAAGGTTTCATACCTGTAGAAATGCTGTCTTTAGTGCAAGTGTCAATTATTGGCTGTAAGATGGTATCAAGTTCTGCAAGATTTATGTTGTTTTCTTCTGCCATTATTTGTATGGTTTCCACTTGTGCCTTGCTCACCAGCTCATTGATTTTGACTTGTTGTTGCTGTATTAACACCTATAATATACATTCTTAATTATTTTAATTCAAATATAATATGTATTAAACATAGGAAGGAAAGTGTATGACAATTATGTACTATATTTGTTTTATTTAAATGTTGTGTATTTAATTTGAATCAATATTCTAATCCATTTGTATGTAGTTGAACTGAAAGAAAACATTGTCATGCAGATTTAATAAAGTGTAAAAGGTAAAAGTGTTGTCAAAAACATGCAATTAGGATTGAAGACTACCTGCCTGCTTAACAGATACAAACTAAAAATGTTTAATACATTTTATGTTTACCTCCTATATTGAAATATTAAATATAAATATTAGCAGTACTATTATGTTTATTAATATTATGTACTGTTTTAAGATTAACACAGTAAAATAATCTAAACTCACCGTATGCTGAGCATTGAGATTGTTTTCCGATTGTGTGATTTGCTCCTTAAGCATGTTGATCTGGGCATTGACGTTGTCGATGTCGGCCGAGTGTGGAGGCTGCGGCGTGGAGTTGGCCGCGAGCCACTGCTGCAGCGCCGGCGCCGCCGCCATCGACGCCGCCAGGCCCAACTGCGACGGTGTATTGGCCTGTTGGGGCATTACATATTGCCTGTTCTGTGCCATATAAGCCCCGGGAGCGGGTGCCGCCTGGCCACCGGCCGATTGCTTTAGAACTATAAACAGCGGAGGGTCACTTGAAACGGTTATAACACGCAAGCAGCGATCGCGCGACCGCGATTACTCTATTTCCACCATTCGTCAATATGCTTACTTGCTTGCTCTGTCGTCACTTTGTACTGGTAGTAGTTGAAATACTCCCCGCCGTAGAGAAAACTGAACTTGGGGTTGTTTTTTTGTTTTGTCTTGGTCATCTTCTCGAATTCCGGACCATTTCTAGCGACGAACTGCGCGAGTTTATCAATTATGTTGCGCAGGTCTTGATCTACGGAATAAAACAAATTTAGAAACACGAACATACGAGTTTTAAAAATTTTAATATAAGTAAATTCACAATACCCTGTGGTGGTTGTGGAAGCTCCATTTTGAATCAATTTTGAGGTTAGCAAAGCTACTCGGTGAGATTAGAATTAATAAACATAAGTGTTTCTTAATTTATTTCATTAAAAATACTTCACTTAATCTCATTAAGCATAAACTATAATTTGAGTTATAGCTGTGACAAATGTAGTAAACGCTATTTATCGTCGGCCATTTATTACATTAAACATTCTATAGACAATAATACATTACGAAGTATAGATCATAGATAACACAGAACACATATGCCCAAAGGCCATAGATAATATATAGTTGAATGAGCGAGGAAAAAACATATTAGTACAGTTACGGTACGGTACCGTAACATAATTATATACCATAGTTATTAATCTTTAGTAAAATGCCGATTTGTATAAATAATTGTGTAATGTACGGTTGCTGAATTTAGGTAGTTGAATTGTATATTAATTATAATTTATAAGTGTTAGATATAAAAAATGCAGTAAAGAATAAACTGCTTTTACAAAAATAAAACAGGTCGAACAGATTCTTATATCAATTATTTTATAATCACTATTAATTTATGCATTTAAATATATTTATAATTTTTTATAAATAAATTTATACAGAAAAACGTTATTAATGGTACCGCACTGTATTTATGTTGTCAACTATTGTTCGTATATTATGACAGAATTCATAACTGAACTGAAATTACTTTAATTTTTTAAATAACTTTTGTCAACTTGACATAAGAGCAGTCAAATTGATATTTTTGATTGACTTTGGGGTGCTACGTTTGTATTGTATTTAGATTTTTTGAAAAATAAACAAAGGACCGGTATGATAATTTTACATTAATAGGACTTATTTTCTTTAATTTTTGTATTCAACTGTATATTCTGACAATATATTGATTATTTCATACACGTATGTCTACTAATGTAACGATTTTTTTATAGATATGGGTCGCCGCAAATCAAAGCGAAAGCCTCCACCAAAAAGAAAAGCTATTGAACCACTTGATCAACAGTTTAATTGCCCATTTTGCAATCATGAAAAGTCTTGTGAAGTTAAAATGTTCGTATTCGTAGTATTTTGATTATTTATAGTATATAACTTTCCAATCAAAATTAATTTTACCAATACATTTTTTCCTATTCACAGGGACAGGGCAAGAAATACAGCCCGGATACAATGTCGAGTCTGTTTAGAAGACTTTCAGACAACAACTAATGTTTTATCTGAGCCCATAGATGTTTATAATGACTGGGTGGATGCTTGTGAAACTGCTAATTAATTTAAGGTTATTTTAAGTTAAAAACAATGATGATTTTGCAAAATGTGTTTTTTTTTAATATATCCAGTGTCTATATTATTATATAAACTGATCTTTAATTATTTTGACTTAAACGAACATGTAAATTTTTATAAAACTACTATTTTGTGATCTCTAATAGTAGTTTTTCAGTATGATAAATAAAATAATTATAATTTATATTCCTGTTTTCACTTGCCTTTTACAGATCATTTAATAAGAGCTTTTATTATTCTATCAGTTTTATTCTAGTATATATATTATATATATAATATACGAGTAAAATATTATATGTAAGTAAAAAAAAATAAATTTATGAAAATAAAAAATTAGCAACAACAATTATTTCAGGAATTTTAAGGGTTAATAAATTAAGACGAGAGGTAACCATAATTTTTTTATTGATATTTTCCAACAATTTAATAATGTATCATTACAGAAAATTTTACAGCATTTTAATATATTGAATATTAGGCATCTCTCTATAGTCAATTCCTTTCAAAATGTATGAGCCAGTACTAGTATTTTTGTTTAATCTTTAACACTCACAAACAAGTAGATTATCTTTAATATTTCAATTATCTACTATAATGCTACAAGCATTTAATTTTTTTTTAATAGAGAAATACATTTAATTTTGATATCTAAAAAATGTCTTGTGTTTGACGTAGCATGAATGCGAAATGGAATGTCCTATGCATATAATGCGAGTACACAATTAACAAACAACAACCAGGCTAGCAACTAATATTAACATTTTATATATGGATTTAGATTTCAACACCTTCCAAAAATATTAATTGAATATATCACTTATTTCCGAGTGTCATATATTTGTAAAAATGTGAACAAACCACAAGAACGTTGAAGCTATCATTTAAATGCTACAGTTATATTTATTTGGCAATTGATAGTGACCCCATCCATCTCAAGTGCTTTAAAGGTAAAATTTTTAAATTCTAAGAACAACATCAAAAGCTAATTTATCAACTATTAATTGTACTCTTTAATGAATTGAAGATTCAAGCCATAATCGTAAAGGTCCTACCTCTACTAACAACAATTGCAAGTTCTATAATACTACAAGTGAATACTTCATATTGACATTTTCTCTTAAAAAGCTATGTCTATCAATATATTATAACAATTTTATATATACTTAATTAAATAAAACAGCATCAAGCTGTATCACATTTACATAACAAAAATAAATAATATTGATCTCAAAACTATATTATACTATACAAATGAATTGAGCTATTGCCTACACTTACAACCCTGGGATTTCTGTAACCATGTCACAGTGAGTAGAACTGTTCGAGACATCCAATCTACTCTACGAGAGAATTATATTTACATGTGCACTATAGAAAACACTAACTATAGTAACAGATACGGATACGGTGTGCTACCGTGACATGGTCACGGGATATCGCATACCACTTAGCCCGTCGAGCTGAAGCTGTCAAAAAAGGTTTAAAGGGCCTAAATAGCCTCGAGACACTCGTCATACGTGGAATGTACATACAAAAAAGACCAGTAAGTCATAGGGCAACAGATCAAAGTAAAACAAGCGCCATAAGTATGAACAATAAGCTTTAAGAGTTAAAATTTACCAATATCAACAAACGAATCGTACTGTAGATCGCTAGCGTCGCACAGCGTGTCGCCGTCGCACGCGGCCGTGCGCTCCGCGCTGTCGTCGCTGTCGACGCACTCGTACAGCTTCTGCTTATCGATTTCAGCTTCGAACACGCTCATAATCGATTCGTCGACGTTGACAGCATCGAACGAATTGGAAAGCACAGCGTCTGAATACAGGATGGGAACTTCGATGTGAGATGATGAAGCCTCCTCGGTGAAGCGCCCCGAATCGTACCATTCGGACACATTAATCGATATAGTTTCATCGACCACAACCGATTCTTCGGATATTGGGACGTTCTCGGTGCATTTGGGGACGTCAGTGTCAGAGACTGAATTGTCATCAGACAAATCGGCTTCAGCGTTGAGTGTGACACAATCGTCATTTTCCTGGTGGTGTTCTAGATCATCTATGCATTTGGTGGAGTCGTCGCTGTCGGAGTTCAACACAAGTTCAATACTTCTGTCCAATAAATTAGTGTCCGTATATGTCGACAATTCGTCTTCAAAAATAATTTCAACGCTTCTGATTCTCATGAGGGGCATTTTTGCTGGTGATATTTCGTTGCCTTTCGCTGTTCTAATAATTTTAAGGCTGGAATCTGGTGGTTCAGTGCATTCGCTGATGTCGTCGTAGTCGATTTCGTAGCTCCTCAAGTCGGAGGCACAGGGGGAGCTCTCAGTGGGCCGGTTGAGTATCTTGCATGTGTGTGTGTGTGAGGGCGTGTGTGTGGTATGCGCATGTAACCCCTAAGGTTGCAATAAATCTTATTGTACACTAGTGCCGAGGTCGAGGCCGCCCTCTTCTTGTAGCTTCGTAAGAAATTTGAATACTCTTGATTCCTCATCCGTTTGCTTCACCATGTCGACGAGTGCCAAAAGTTTCTTGATGCCAATGAATATTCTACAAAAAGAAAAAAAATTTATCATTAATAAAAATTGAATGCACGCATGCACGCAAAATAATAAAAATTAGATATCGGAATAACATAATATTTCAAATTTATAGAGATTTTTTATAATTTGCTCGTTGCCCAAACCATTGGAGTTACACAAAGATTATTCGTTTTAAATAAATCTAATTAAAAGTCCTAAGGCATCATATATCTATCTTTTATGTGGAAGTCACTATGACCAAAATAGTGGAAGATTCAGATATAGATATAGGTGAAAAAGATTATATAAGGCATATATAGGCAACGGCCCTTATCGGAAGGAAACTTGTGAAAAATAATCATAAATGTAAATAAAAAATAAATCATCTTTACGCTGTATCCCGCACACAAAGGGTAGGCAGAGGGGACCTAGTGTTAAGACACTCCGTTTTCCCACTTTCTGGAGGCATTGCGTGTTGAGTGGCAGAACTCAACGCCGCACTTTGCCTCGACACCAGAGCGAAGAAATGGAAATATATATTTGAGTAAATATTTAATCTCCTCGAGTGGGGATCGAACCCATAACTAGTCGATTTACAGTCACACTTTGAGCCGTACTGACTTGGCGCCGCGCATGTCGCGCTGTATGGCGGCCAGGTCGCGCTTGCCGAACACGCGGCTCTCCTCGAGCACGGCCAGCACGTGCTCCGGCTGCGACAGGTTGGGCACGTGCAGCACGCCCGTGAACGCCGACAGCACCTCCATGTCCTCCAGCACTTGCCTGGCGCAGGTAAATATACATTCATTATAAATTAATACAAGGAAAATACTAAATTTATTATAAATTAATACAAGGAAAATACTAAATTTATCTTTAAATAAATATGAATGCAGAATGTGCTCCGGATAGGTAAGGCACGTGAAGCACGCCGATTACAAGACTTATGCCAAGCACGCCATATAAACGACTCGCACTTTTGTAGCATTTCGCTGGTTCCATCACTCGTACACTCCGTTCCCCATTAAGACACTTCAATTGCCCATTTTCCATCGAATTTCTGAGGCATTGCGTGTTGAGTGGTGGAATTCAACGCCGCTAACGCCGCCTCGCATGGGTAGAGGTCTTTGCCTCTTGAAATAAAAAAATATTAATTTCCCCGAGTGGAAATCTATCATAGTATTTATAATCGCATACTTGTACCCCTGCACCACGGCGGCCTCGAGATTTTTATATATTTTTAAAAATATTTTTTATGTTTCCTAAAAAGATATTTTTTCTTAAGTGAAAATAAAACTTTCTTCCATAAAATTTATAAGGAATAAAATGTTATTATTTTTACATATATTATAAGTTGTATAATTTTACTTGTATATACGTGTATACACGTATATACAAGTAAAATTTTGATTTGTGTACCTATAAATGATTCAACTCACCTTCGGCTACTAGTACACAATATAAGGAGCTTCCTTCCCTTTGGAGGTTGTTTCTTCAGCAGCACGAGTAACGCTTGCAACGTGAGGTTAGAGTACCTTGGCCCAATGGGACCGTAGTCGAGAAGTCGCTCGATATTGTCCACTAGGATACAGGATAAGCTTGAACGGTAGGCATCGTCGAAATACTGTAAATAAATGCCTTAAGTTAAGTGTAAGCCTTGAGTTTGTACTAATGTATATTTTCTCTTGTAATGTGTAACAATTATTGGTAAAAAATTATGTTATTTTTTGGGACACGTATTAATTTATTTCAGTTTCCATAAAAAATAACAAATACAATCCATAAATAAATCACTAAATTTGTTTATAGAACGACAACCCTAAGAGTTTAATGGTTGTATAACGTTATGTCAATTTACTGGAGATTTATGTAATTAAATCAATGTACTTATCGTTATGCTAATATATATATATTAAGTTCTCTCTAGAATTTAGAGATAAATCATTACATTCATTTATATTTCACTCAATCCAGTTCATAATATGTGTGTTGTTTAATAAGCACACTTAAATTTCTTACAAAATTCAAAATATATAAAGTTCAAGAAAATATCAACACAATCCGATCTACATATTTAGCTGAGTCTGTAAAGGCAACCGAGTCCTCGGGAAAATAGACTTGACGAAAGAAACTTTTTAAAATAAAAAAAAAATAAAAAATACAACACAAACATACCTTACGTATCTGCAAGCATTTAGCGGATTCAGTGAAGCCGACCATGTCTTCTGGAGAGCAAACTTTGACGAACGGGAAGTCCGACAGCTTGGCAAGTTGCGCTGCCAACGCGGTTTTACCGCTGTTGGGCGGACCTTCTAGTAAAACTGACACTAGACCTGGCGGGATAATATGTTTGTTAATTATTATTACTCGCATATAGTAGAATAAGCAGAAGGAACACTAGTGTTAAGACACTCCGTAAAAAAATATCCGTTCTTGAAACAATAAATATATATATTTTCTCACCGCTAGCTTCAGTAGCTCTCGCCTGTTGTATATACAGCTGACCATCTTCAAATATAGAGGAGACCGGAGTGCCCCAGTTTATGACGCCACGAGCAAGGAAATGCTCTAACGCTTCGGCCGCTGTACCGAAAGCCTGGATGAATAAATTTTATAAACCAAATGATTTATTTAATTTAAACAATCAATAGCTAAGAGTTATGTATGATATAATAAGTGCTTGAGTTTGATCTCAGCTGTTCTGTCTGCTTGACTGTGGGTTACTCGGAAAAGGCTAACCTGATGATGAGGATTTCTTGATAAATGGACTAACCAATAAAAACATAATTTTTCAGTTCATAGTTTCAGTTCAAGTGTAATTGCATTTAGAATGTAGGACCCTCACTTGAACGGTGTAAATACAGTTTTAATATAA
>DWAO01001038.1:0-20918 GCA_018230605.1 Heliconius congener | reverse complement strand
GGAATCGAACCCACAACCAGTCGGTTTTACAGTCACACTTTGTGCCACTGCGCCATAACTGGCCTACAATGTGAAGCTGTATATATTTTATAACAAAATTCCATTTTTGGGTGTTTACAATCTAAATTTAAAGCCAAGCGAATTCTTTAATCTAATTAATAGAAATAATAAAACCAACTTCATCAAATTATAAACTTCACGATAATTTAGATTGTTAATAAAATTAACCGTAACATTTAGAAGTGGTATTTTTCACTGTCTTCGTCAATGCCTTGGTTTACCGCTCGATTCGGTTTAACGGTTGGTTGGTTAGGTTGATCGTGGATTACGCAACGTAATTAGCGAAATGATCTTATAAGCCACTTCTAGTAAGAAAAGTCGTTATCTATACAAATAAATATATACTAAGTCAGTAGATTTGTATGAGTAGATTATTAATAAAATTGAGATAATAATGCAAATTAGTTTAGATAAATTATTATTTCTTTAAATTTTTCTAGCGCCTAATGAGTAACTTAGAATTATACTTTTTATTGTATTGTATTAGGATAACTCAATATGATACAAGTAAAAGTTCGTAATTTTAATTTTTATGGCAAAAAACCCTGTATGATTTTAGTTAATTTTACTGGTTTAATATGCATATATTGTTAAAATTAGCATCTCTATTTGTTAAAATAACTTAGTTGATTTAAATATTTTTAATTTCATATGAAACGCTACATAATAATACAACATTATACCACAATATCCACTTCAAAGTTCGAAACATCGATATATCATCATAATTCGGCTCATAAACCCGTCATCGCATAAAAACAAACAGAAGTCGGATTGTTAATACAAATAAATTGTATGGACAAGAATGAATATCGATAAATTGAAAAGGTAAAACATATCGATTATAAGCAGCTGGCGGGCATTATGCAAAACGGGACAATCCAATGGCGGTAGCGGATACGTAATTGAAAACTACAGCGGAACCCTCGTGCTGATACCCCTTTTTATTTTAGTCAGGTTATAGATGATATATGTTTTAGTCTACAATTTATCTTATGGAAAAATAGCTATAGAATGGGGAGAATACATAGCTTTTGGATTGAACTATTAAATAAAAATAAACGGTGTATGGAAATAATAGCCACATTGGGAGTGTACAATAATTAGTATTAAAGGTTATCCGTCGTGGCGTGTCACAAGTATGCAATTGTAAATGCTACAGTTGTGTGTTCGTTTCCTACGCTGGAAGCGGAAGCGGGAATATTTAATATTTTAATGAAAAAACGCGGTGTTGAGTTCCGCTACTCAACACAAAGAGCCTCGGAAATTCGGCGGAGGGTGGGAACCGGAAGTGTCATAATGGAAACGGAAATCTTAATACTAGTTTATCTGCGTACTCTGCTATGTGCGTGATACAGCGTGAAGCTGAAGAATAAAAAAAAATTTCCATTATATCACACAACATACCTGAGTTCATGAGCATATTACCAAAACAATACATGACATGACAGTTCTAAACTTTGTTAAAACTTTCCAATTTACACAAATCCGTAACTTCTCGACAAAGGCCTTATTAAAATCTTCAAAAGAACTTTAATCTGAGCTGGGAGGCCGATCACCAATCTTAACGAAATTTCTAACTTATAACTAATGTCCTTAAACGTCATGGGCAATTTAATAGAATACTTGATGGCACAATTAATATTAGCTGGCGGCAACTGCAATATTGGACGAAAACGTGTAACGAGATTACTAGATAGATATTTGTGATTCTTGAAAAACACAATATACAACCTATTTTAAAAGAATTTCGATATAGAGTAGCAAAATTGTTATTATTTTTAGCTTTATGCTTCTTCTTCATAAAGCGATAGAGAGAACTTGTAAAGCTAAATACTCCGTTTTTTCGATTTCAGCCTAGTAGTAAGACATTGCGTGTTAAAGTCGAGGTAAAGCAGGAAAAGAGGTAAAGAAGAACCAAAGCGACGAGAAGAATAAAAAGAATATAGGAGATTTTTCCCTGATGGTGATCGAACCCACAACCATCCTATATAAAGTCTGGGACTGTTCTACTGCGCTACTGCTTTCCTTAGGTGTGAAAACTTATATTTTATATGATTTCGGATATACATACAATAACTAACAATTGAAATGATCAATACACAGAGAGAATACAATATAAACAAATCAGTTATTATTATATTTCGGATAAGATATGAAGGTAGGAACAGAAGTGTATAACACTAGGTTCCCAAGTTCTCTCTTGCTACCCTGTTATTTATGTAATAATGAAGAAAAAAAAAATTTTTTTCGTCTCCTAACAACAGAAACGTAGCCGCCTTTAAACGTTTCCCAAACGAAGAGTGTCGAGGCTAATTAATGCAAATAAACACATTCGTATAGATGACACAATTGTTTTGTTTACCCCATCTGTAGTTAATTTTATTTAATCAATTGATTGTCGCACTCAACCCGTCCCCGAGTGGTTGAGCGTAAATCTCAATAAGGGGGTAGACGCAAAGATGGGGGCTGTTGTAGCGTTTGGTAACATAACAATATAATGTACGACTGAAATTATATTATGCTTAACGATAGCTGTGTATAAGTGTGAATCTGTGAAAACCAAAATTAAGATTTTTCTAAATATTTTTTTTCATAAATATTATATTATATATGTGTAAACAATAATTTATAAGCATTTATTATCTAAGACATACATATTAAAAATTCTTGTTTATTTGGTTGTTTTTTTGTTCACTCCGTTTAACGATAACTCTCTATATCGACAAAAAATGCTGAGTCCCTTGAGTTTCGTTATAAAGAATTTACACTGTATATAGTAAATACAGCTTATTTTAAATATTTAAAAATCCGCAGCCGTAAAATTAACAGTTGTGAACCTACCATTATCTTTTATTGGCTCACCTCGCCAACAAAACTTCGATTCGAGTTTTCGTGATAGCGGTTATCTCTCATCTCGCTTGTCTTTGCATTTGCTTAAACAAATAGAGGCCTCGTCGGGTAGGCAGGTCCTAATTAAAAACTATATTCAACCGTCGTATATTACACAGATGGTGGCCTGAGGCCCTTACTCACTGACCACCTCCCAGTCGTTTACTCTTTATAGCCACCATATACCTTAGAAACGGTTAATAATGAGTAAGTTTTGTTTTTTTTTACTAGATTGCTATATTTCGCAATTAAAAGACTAAAAATATCAGTGGATCGAAAAAAATAATAATAAAACTTTCATCACCTAATAAAACAAATCATCAATAACGCAGCCTCACGAGATATTTCATTCATAATACAGAGCCAATTAAATAACAAATAACAAATAAAACGAAACAACCTAAAAATAATTACAAGTAATACAGAATTGAATGTTCGTTTGGATAATTAGAAACAATTGGATATAAAGAAATTATGAGATGGTAGATGCCCCATCTTGTTTATACCGCCCTGCCCACTTCTTACTAAAAATGTGATCTTATCTCTCATATTTTAATAGGTTTCCATGGCGGCACCTCACCGGTAATTGCGTACTAGTTTCTCGCGACTTCGTCAGCGTTGAATGAATGACTTGTGTTTAGATTCCACTGTTAATAACATATTTACTTTATTGTTTATAGGCTACAGCGGTAGTCGAAGGTTCGATAGATAAATTTAACTTCTATTTAGATATGAGCATTAAGTATATGTTAGATTTGTTAAAATGTTTGTTATTTTTTTATTATACAAAATATAATGTCTCAATTGAAATGTTAAACAGCACTATAGTTAACGAGCAGAGTCAATCAGAGTATTTATATAGTTTATTTATTTATTTTTACATACATAATTAATAAATTTCTACTTATTTTTACTTTTTACAATAAAACTGTTATACATGTATATTTATTGTACTATAACCAGTACTTTCTAGTCTTGCCTTGCATTAGAAAGTTTCGCGTAGTGTTTCATAATGGCTCTTGTTAATTTTACTATTAGATAGGCATTCAATATAGAGGAGATAAAGCTTATATAAACACACAAGGCAATTACAAGGAGACGCTTTAAATGCGAATAGTGATTAACGTTGGGATACACGACACACCCATACAGTGTGATTGGAAATTATTTAGGGAACGAGTTTGTTTTATTTACCTTTGTACCGTTTTTATAGATACCGAATTGTAGTTGTGAACAGGGTTCAAATTTAGCTGAGATTAAATAAATATGGATAAATAGAATATTATTATTTATTTTAGTTAATCTCATCTTATACACTTTGATGGTCCCTAGGTAAAGTATGGAAAGTGAAAAATCTCAATGTTTTATTGTTCTTTTGAACTTCGAAGAAATGTAGTTTTTAAATCTTCAGAAATATAGTTATTTATGCGTTTTTTAAAGGTGTATGTAATCGAAAACTACTTTGCCAGGAGCTCAAGACAACGAAAAAAGAAATTTCTGGACCGTCGACTTGTCTTTAGTAAAAAAATAATAATATGACAGTTCTGTACTATCTAAGAATTTCAAATAGTAACAGATTCAGAGAGAAGGTAGCGGATACTGACAAAATTAAAAAAAAGTAGAAATTCAATCTAATCTTATTGATTGCCTGATTCAAATTTTAGATAGAGTATAATAAGAAGTAAAGGTAAAATCGATTCAGCAGTGTCCACAGTTTGTTCCACTAAACGTTTCTAAATAAGAAGAACAAAAATTGAACGCACCGTACCTATATATATTTAATATCCTGACCAATAATCGTGATTGGAACACCTCAGACTATTGTTATTGATGAATTGACGAGACAGTTGAATTGATATTTGACAAGAACTGACAGGGGCATGTCGAACGTTGCTCAGACTTGAGTGTACATTTTACTGAATAACTGCCTCCATTTATAAATATTGGTTTGTACGATTGACCTTTTGGTTTGGTGGTTGCGCTAGATGCTAGTCCAGGGTTTTATCACACCCGGCACAAACACACTTATTTGTGACCAGCTAAGCTGTCATAATATCTGTGTCCGAATATGCAATTTGTTAATTTATTTAACAATTCATGTATTTAGCATTATTTGTGTACTTTTTATTTAATATTTATACTATTTAGAATCTAATTTAACTTCGTTTAATTTTTTTTTAATATTTGCGAACACAGTAGCCGGCGTTGAGTTTCGCCACTCAACATGCAAGGGCTCAAGAACTCGGCGGAAGGTGGGGAACGGTGTTTTAACACTAGGTTCCCTCTGCCTACCCTGCTGTGCACGGGGTACAGCGTGAAGCTGATTTTTTTTTTATTTTAATTACTAAATTTACAATTATTAAATTTACTTTACTATACTAATAGCAAAGTAAAAATATACATAATCGAAGTGATTTTTAATTATTAAGAATCTAACTATAGCTATTTATTCAAAAAATATCTGAAAAATAAAGTTCAACGGGACAAAGTTTCGCACAAGACAATGTTTTTGATTAATTAAAAGTTTCACAAAAAGATTTAAGCAAGGGTTGAACTTCTTTGTATTTTATCCTTTAAAGTTTTTCACTGAAACAACGGTAAATTTTGTTGCAAAATATAAAAGTTCTACGATAACGTGCACGCCCGCGGCGGCGGGACCATCAAAACATCTATTTACTACACAGAAGAATTCTATCCCTTTATAATCCCATAAATTATTACGAAGAATATTCTTAACTAAGAATCATAACAAGTTGTCTTTATTATTTCTTATTTCGTAATATTGCCAATGGAAGATTTATATTAACGCCCAGTAGGCCTGAGCCCACTGGCCTGAGGCATGAAGAAAACGGTTTTTACATAATTAATTAGTCATTTAATTTTGACCACGCTGTCTCTATTTAAATTTCCATCTTAAAGATCAATTCTTTTATAAATCTTAACACAACTATATTGTATTTTTACTTTTTATATTAATAATGTTACGCAATAACAAAGTTATATCTATAATTATATTGTAAAGGTATATTAACGTATTAGTTTATTGGTTGAACCCTAATCTCAGGTACCACTGATTACAATCGAAAAATTATTTGTGTTGAATAGTCCAATTCTTGAACGTGACTCGAACGTCCCTCTAATAGAGGAGAGGATATAACTATAGATATAACTTTGTTATTGCGTATTCAACAATAAAATTAAAATAAACGGATACCAACACACAGATACTAAAGTTATAAAGGATCTAAAATAATATTTTATTTTATATTAATCAAAAAGAAATAATAGTTGTACTTATTAAAATAATATTAAAATAACATTATTAATATTATTATATATCACGTCAAGAGTTCTGATATAGCCCATTGCATCTGCGGTCAGAGATAATTTAGGCGTTTAGAATACCTTATTTTTTTTGGTATTTTCAATAGAAAAAGGGGGCGAAGTTGTAGGCAAAAGCTTGATTATCCTATTTCTTGTTATATACATGAGTGGTGAAAACCGATTATATTATTATAATATAAATAATTTAAACTAGAATACACAATTAATATATTATGAAAGTAGCAAATATATTTACAATTCGAAACACAGCAATCTCGTAACCAAACTCTCAAGGGATTAGCCGCCGCCGGAACAATGGGTTAACATGACAAAACAATGGATCGCCTTGTTGAATTATTAAAACAGTATATAACTTATATTGTTGGTGATATAGTTACATTATTAATTAATATTATAAAATAATATATTATATTTATATAATACAGTATATAAAAATATACATAAGCAAAGTACTCGTAAATTTTATATAATCATATTTGTTTCAACAGTTGAAATCAATTTCTACATTGCAAACTATATAAATATACATGATAAATATTTTACTTCAAAAAAGTAGAAATAACATTTTTTTAAGCGCCTTATTAGTATATTTTTCAACTTAATTTCGGTCAGTAATTACATTAAATATAATAATAAGCAATAGCGAAAACAAATACGTCCCATGGCTCAATTATCTTTTTTTCACGCTTTATCCCTAGCGTGTAGCCAGAGAGGACAGAGCGCCAAACGCTGCGGTCGCAGCATAACTCTTTCGCCTTGTCCACTGTCAATAACCTCTTCGTATATACCCTCCTATACATGCTCAATTATACATAATATTGAATTAAGCTAAGTATTATTTATTTAACTTGCTGATTAA
Organism: Heliconius congener; assembly: GCA_018230605.1. Taxonomy (NCBI): domain Eukaryota; kingdom Metazoa; phylum Arthropoda; class Insecta; order Lepidoptera; family Nymphalidae; genus Heliconius; species Heliconius congener. Next base: position 13,762 of record DWAO01001038.1, on the reverse strand, counting down.
TTTATTTTATTTTATTATTTATTTAATTATGATATAATTATAGATTGTAACATTTAAATTAATTGGATTTTTTTAAATTAATTTGTTAAGTGAATTTTAGTTCATAATTATTAGGTGATTATCGTCTATGTTTAACTAAAATGAATAACTTAATAATACACATTTGTAATTGTTTTTTTATCTTAATAATTTATAATTTGTATGTAACAAGTGAAATTTATTATTATTTTGTTGTGTTTTTTTTTAAATAATAGTTTTTTTTAATTGAAAAATAATTTTATATTGAGCCCATGATTGAGCAATGAGAACAAATTAATTTAGTTTTTTCCCTTCTAATGGCATGTAATAAAAGCATCTAACGTTGGTAGGGTATAATTAAATAAATGACTATAAAATAATTTAGTTTAAGCTTGCAGTTCCAGGTACTTCACCGGGTCACTATTCCTAAACGATAACGAATCTTATCATAGATTACAATCAACACAGCTATCTCACCCGGTATATTTGCCTACAACATAGCAATATTCGCGTTATACACTTACAGGCTATAAGTACTTGTACCTACTTATGCTTAATGCACAAACGTTGTATATACATATATTCACCTAGCCCCAGAACAGACAGCTTCAATAGAGATCGCGCAGCGGTGTTTCATTTTGAGTCACGACATTTTAGTTAAATTTAGACTAACGTTATAGAATCACATATGAAACAAGGAAATTAGATTATTTAAATTTATATATAACTTAATACTTGTCAATTTAGAATTATTTCGTAGCCGTAAGCAACAGTATATTTAAAAGGCAAATAGCAAAAATATATAATTTAAGTAATAAATAACAATGTGGTTGAGGCCAGTCGTAGCGCAGGGGCACAGAGTGAGACTATAAAATCGACTGGTTGTGGGTTCGATCCCCACTCGCAGAAATTAAATGTTTATTTATATTTATATTTTCATTTTTTTTAACAATGTTAACGTTTGTACTGGAGCTATATACTTGTATTTATGTAAATCTAACAAACACACCACCTCCATCATTATACTCTTAGGTTTTAAAGTAACGAAGCCGCCACACCGCGAATTTGGTATAGCTGCGGGCGAACTCGCGATGCTCTCACCGACCGAGCTGCAAGCGGCCTTTGCCAATTAGCTTCAAAATAATGAACATATTTATTATTTCCACCCGGCATGTTCATCCCTTTGCCAGAGGTCATGACCAAGTACCTACGTAATTATAAAGAGATGGTTGAACTTCGCTCAGCGGCGCACCTACCGTTTGTGTTGTGAACCCCATAATATTATAGTTCATTAGAGTGTAGTATTGTTCCGGTCCGCATTGTTGATGTAATAACCTCGGGACGCTACCAGCTATTGTGGCTAGTTGGAGTGCTTTATTAAAATGTTTCAGTGCTTTTATGAGCTTCATATTAGAAACTGTATCTAAATATTTAATAATAATTTTTAATAATTTGTTAATGTTCAAATAGCTTCACTTATTGTACTTACTACCTTTAACGTTGTGGTTGAAATAAAGCTCTTTATTATTAAAACAAAAATGTTTTTTTGTCCAAATGATTTCAGTTTTATTAGTCCATTTAAAACTAAAAATTAATATAAAATTTGAGAGTAAGTTAAAACGTTTCCAACGATCTAGTTTGAGACGAACTGTGACATTAATGTCGTTATACGACAAAATATAACTCATGAAAGATAGAGTAGCAAAATTAACAAAAAAAAAAAACCTTGATGTCAAAGTGACACAAATAAAACACAACAATATCAAAACTAATAAAATGAAAACGGGGTCAACTTTTATTGCGACATAAACGTGTAAAACGGGCAACAGTAAACACGGTGGCGTGCTTACTTAGACTGCAAATAATGTAACCGGCGAAGATTTAACTGAGCTCAAATAAATAATCAATTTGGCCGGTCCCGCGCCGCTGATCGATGGCCGCAATACCGAGTGGATGATATATTCAACCCGCCGCTATAATAAATATTCCCAGACAAATGCTACCGTCTCCGGAGAGTTGTGGTGACACTAAATTTAAAAGCTTCAATTGTACAGAAATAACCGAAACACGGTTAAGATCTTTCGAAAACAAATAGCGTATCGGCCGCTCGACGACACCGCTGATTGACTGCGCATGTGACTCTATCTAATATAAACAAATTAATAGGGGCTCTCGTCTCACCCGTAGTGGCGGCGTGATTTAACTTTCAGGAGATGAGGGATGGAAGGGCTTACGGAAAAATATTTCACTAGTCACACGTTTCCTGCCCGCGCGTTTTACAGGAAGTATTAATGTAATCGAGTGATTATTTTTATGATTCCTTTTAATTTTATTATGATATAGATTTATTATTGTGTATAGGTTTAGGAGCTATTAGCCATTATCTGCATCTATTACAGAGTTACATGTGTTGATCGTGTCTCTATCTCGAGGGTCTTATCAAAACGAGGACAATTTTAAGAATGAGTGGGGCTATAAATAAGGGAGTCTTTACATTAATTATTAGCTTAATTATGTTAAAATCCCTTTGATTTACATTGCCGCCGCAAACGAATCGGAGTGGCTTAGCGGAGTGCCTACGCTGGGTAATTATTTTTGTCTTGACGCTACTGTAACAACGGATATAGACCGAGATGAAAGTGAACTCAGACGTGACGACGCTTGTATCATTTGCGAGGATTAACTCGGTGGAGTCTTAAAAACACGTGTGAAAATTTTTACTCTATTGGTGTAACCGCTAAAAGAATTAAATCTTTTGTACATAATAGTATTTTATTGTCAGAAGTATTACTTAAAAATATTCCAATACCCTATATCTTCCTATATCTATATCTCTACCTATATCTTCTAGACTTCAATTATTAGCACATTAGCAATTGTCTTCCACAATTTACGTTACGATATCCAGATTCTGTTCACATGATATGAATGTTTTACGATTTACAGACATTTAAATATATCGGAAACAGAACGCGAGCTGTTGTTGCCCGCGGGTGTCTCGTGTACGCCGCGAGTGACACATATGATACGCAATACCGCATTGCAAAATATAAAAACCACCCTCCACACTAAAATCCAGTTTGAAACTTTAAAAGGGTACATTGATTACCGCCTGAAACCATGACTGCCGTTCTCGATCAAATTAACACATCCGTATATCGTGTATATTGTATATACTCAATCGTACTACGGATACTAACAAAATATTGTAGATGGAAGCCCTACTATAGATATGCACGTTCTAGTTCTATGCGACGATGAAATACTGTTGTTGTCTTTTAAAGTTGCCAATTAAAGTCAGTTTGATTGTTTTTTAAAATGTGTACTAATTAAAAAGTTAATTAAATTAATAAGAATCAATTATACTGCGGTAAATTAAGTGCAAAACGGATAAGGTGATGTTATGTTTGTTATATATTTTATACGGAAATTCTGAGTCAGTAAATTCCGTTTGATTATGAGCTCGCATACTAGAATTTTATTAAAACCTATTGCTGCATTAAAAAGGTCAGGACTACCTTGTATTGTTTTATTGCAAAGGTATATATTAGATAATGCCATATTTTTTTATCAGCTTCACGCTGTATCCCGCACACAGCAGGGTAGGCAGTGTTCTCCACTTTCCGCCAAATTCTGGGGGCCGTGTTTTGCTTCGACACAAGAGCGACGAAATGAAAATATAAATTTCAATAAATATATTTTTTTTGGTGAGGATCGAACCCACAATCGTGCCCTTGCGCCACGACAGCCAATAATCCTATTGCATTCTAATTATAACAAAATTATCAAAAATTATCGTTTATGTTTATTTTAAACAAAAAAAAATTGCCTATAAAGTAGCTATTAAAATTGCATAAATATGTATAACTTCTAAAGAAAAATGTGGATTTATTGGAATATTTAATGTAATAGAAATATTATTGCTATTAATGATTCTAATTTGTTAATTTTTGGTTTGGTTAAGTCTATTGTGATTTTGATACGTGACTTATCTAAGTGAGGATATTATGTAGTTACATATTATTAGTTTGCACGATGACAATGTAAAGTAATATATGAATAGAAGATTTAAAATAATAATATAAATTAAACAGACTTAATGCTATTTAGTGTAGTAAACTTATGAAAACGATTGGTTTAATTTATATCTATCTAATTCGTCGCCAAATACCCAGAACCAAGTGAACATAAATTTTCCCAAAACAAAAGAAACAAACCACCAAGTGCTAACAATTCATCAGTTTTGAAAGCCAAACAGACTCAGAGGCCATCGATAATATAAATCCTGGTCGCTGGTACCATTCCGGGCTTTAGTTTAGAAACAATAGCACTGCAATTAGTTTATCGTCTAGCTGGCTCGTAAATCTGTTGGCCGGGCGGTATGGGCCGTATGAGCCTCGGTTAATTAATGCGCGGTATGGGATCTGCTTTGCGTAAATTGTGCACCCATCTCCCCGGTGTATGGTACGATTCCACCAAATTAAAACTCGACGCCTAAACACGGAATATTCTGGCTTGTTAATTGGATTGGCTTTGGGGTTCCGCGACTGAAGGGCGCTGGCCGGACCCTATAATTGAGTCTACGTTGACCGTCCGTCTAATAGTATCTTTGCATAACTAATTTTAAAGGTGTATACAATATAATTTCTCTTAATGCTTGTACATATTGTTGAAAATAATTTAAGTATGCAATGTTTCTGTAGCTATAAAGGATCTTGAATTATTTTTTACTTAACTTAACTTCAAGTTTTATCTTTTATCCCTAGCGGAGTAGTCAGAGAGAACGGAGCGTCAAACGCTACGATCTCTACATACCTGTCGCCTCGTTCACTTTCATCAACCTCTTCATGCATGTTTTCAAAGGTCAACCGAGGTGGAGACCTCGGAAAAGTGAAAAACACTTTTCCATCATAAATCTTTATTGCCATTCTTTCATCACTCATTCGTTCGACGTGCCCAAGCCAGCTAAGCACGTTCTTCTTCATTCTCACCGTGACATCCTCGTTAGTATCTGCCATTCTGTGTATCTCTTCATTGCGATTTCGATCATCTAAGCTGACTCCGCATAGCCTACGAAGAGATCGCATCTCCACGGTATTCATCTTTCTTTCATTCTTTTTCTGTAATACCCACGTCGTATAAGAGCGTCGGTACCAACACTGCATTGCATACGGCCAAACGCGCAGCTGTGCTGACGTTTCGCCGTCTCATCAATGCAGCTAAGGCTCTCTATCAAAAATCAGAACCTTTATTGTTTGCATAAATTGTAAATCGTAAATCAAATGCAAAGAAAAAGTTCATGACAACTTAATTTAAGTTAAATAATATTTTTATTCAATTTAATGTTCAAAGTAAACATAAAGAGGCGATAATTGACTTAAAAACACCAAGACATTTTACCTAAATATAAAGTATTGGTTACGTCATTATTGCTGCGCCGTGACTGTCATTTATTATTATCCTATTACCATAATCGTTAGATATTAAAATCTAAGTTATTATCAACATGTAAATATAGTCTGGTATATAAGAAAACATTCACTGCATACCATTTGTAACGTTGTGAAAATTTAATTATTTGTAGTATTCGATAAGAGTAAAGGTTTGAAAAGGTCGTTGATTCAAATGTCATTTAGTATCAACTTGCTAATGTAAACATTTAATTTAATGTTTTATTATTAAATTGTTGATAGAGCACAGCCTGTCTATTTGAAATAAGAAGTCTATATGAATCCTTATTAGACTTGGGGCAAAATCGGGATAGATGTCCCACTCTATAAAATAGCCCCCTAGTTTTAACAATCAAAATTTTATAAAAATAATTCCTATCAATTTAGTTAGTTCGAACCTTTGTGATGAGTTTTTTATTTGCTTTTATAGATAATAATTACATATTTTACCATATTTAGTTTTTTCTGGAATCCTTTTTTGGGGATAGATGACTATCTGCAGTGTGAATTACAAGCTGTTTATATATTTATTATTAGAAGCCACCCAGTGAAGGCATGAATTAAATTAAATAATTACATACATGCTTATAAGCGACAAACATTCATAAAGAAGTTAAAATGTTCTTCTTTTCGACAATAGAGGTGGACAACGCTCTTGGGGATTTTAGATAGGGATAGATGATTTTTTTAAATTTTCATCAAACTAAACAGTGTCTTAAAATATAATTTAAGCCATTAATGCGAATGAATGTTTCCATTTGATACTTTCAAGCGTTTTAAGCGTCCGTTGCTAATATAATTGCTTATAAAAAGTGGGAGGCGTATGTATTCTACATTGTTGTAAATATATTTTTTTTACAAAGTGAGTCTAGCCCAATGGCACATCTATCCCGGTTTTATCCTTTATATATTCAACACATTTTCATTATTTTGAGGCCGCCGAAGCACATGACCACAGGAGCACATGAGTAACAACGAATAGAATAATATTGATAGTAAAAAACATATTATAAATTTTCATGAGACTATCGTAAGTATATGCATTTTAATTTGTTTTTATAAGACATAAATAAAAGGTTAAGGGTCAGTAGTTCTGACCCAAATAACTAGGTTGGGGTTAGCGTGTATTAGTCAACAGTAGTTTGTCATGCGATCTCCAATCGTTTGAGTGACGGCTTGCCCGCCCTGATTATCCCTTTCTTGGTGAATTTAAAGCAGTTCGTGCTTATAACAAATAAATATAGGAAACTATCTCATATTTGGGTGACGTTGAGACACCACAGACGAGATCTTAGAGAAATTAATTATTCAAATAAAATCATACTTTATAAATTAATCAAACCGTCAATAAACTAGAAATAGCACATTTTAAAATGGAAAAGCAACAATTTCTAGATTTTAACGGCTAATTTGCACGAAACACAAATCTAAAGTCGGGTCGAACACTATTTATCCCCCATTCCGAAGTGACAAGCAAGCACCGAAGGCCGAGCTACACCCACATGGAAATCCTTCGGAAAGAACATAAATCGGACAGTACAGGCGTATTCCTTTTTTGTCCGGTAAAAAGATATTCGTTTAACTGTGATACAAATAAAACAAAGCAAAAAAAATGTATACCCAATATTGACAGTCATTGATCTGTATGTAAGCATCAATAAACCTATAATAGCCTGTTCTGAGGTTATCAAGATGCTCCTTACAATTCTGGTGTCAATCGAACATCAAAAATATTAACTAGGTGGCATATTTTGGTATTACACTATATATAAACAAATAATATCTCAAAAAAATATTAGAAAACAATTTAATCTATAAAATAAAATTTAAGACAAGAGTGTAAGTCTTGTAAGCAAACAGAAAACAAGTATATATTTCGTTTTACCAACGCAACACATCCACAAAGTCTCGAGATCAAAAAGGAAGAGAGCCATCACAAAAAAGACCAACAAATTGTATTACGAACGGGACGTCTAAACAAATACAAGAGTCGGAGACTATTAAACGGTCATAATAAAAGAAACAATACGTTCCAATAAATAAGTTTCAATCGGGCTGTGCCAACACCTCAGCGGCGCCAGGTTCAAAATTACGTAGGCAACGAGACCTGTCTTTCAAATTTGATTGTAGCCTCACACACCCAGCTATAATAAAAGTTGGTATAAAAACAAAACTCAGCATATATGATTAGGTCGATACACGAGTAAGGTAGAGTCTAAACAAACAGCTATTACAATATCGCAAAGTCACGGTGTTGGAAATCACTTATTGAGTGACTTGCATGCGAGTGTCTTATGCTACGCCTAGTTCCAGACCCCCCGTTTAAACGACGCATAGGTTATTTTGATTATTTTATACTAATATACTTCTAAGACTACATATCTATATATGTAGTCTTAGAAGTATATTAGTTGAGAAAAGAAAATTAATATAATTAATCTATTATTATTTGTAGTTATTTTATATTTCTATACTGTAATTAATTCTTCACATTAATTTAAAATAGTTGCGGGACAAAACTCTGAATGTGGTAAGATTAGTCTGAATCTGTTAGCCTCGATCAGCACAAAGTAATGCAATAAAAGACAATAAAGATGCAATATGTAGTTAAGTATATGAGAGCAGTATGGAAAAACATAGATTGGAGTTAATTTATTGATTATAATATTTACGTGTTATACTTATATTTTATATATATAATTTTCATATATATGAGTATATAAGTATGTAAATGCACAGTCACAAATTATCAAAACGATATACTTTTTAACCGATTTCCGTAAATCTGAGGTTCTCAATTCGACTATATTTTATGTTACGGGTTTCTTTCCATTTATAATCTATAAAATCCATTCAGTAGTTTTAAAGCTTACTTTGTAGTTTGTACACAAATAAAAATAGTATTTTTTAAAAATAAAGGTTTTCATCCACTCAATATTACATAAAATAGTACATACAGATAAAGAAATGGTTAGCTAATCGAGTGACAATTTACATATTTTAACTGTGCTTATTTACTCATTTTAACAATTAACTGCTAGGCGCCGTCTGTGATCACAGTTAAATTTTAATTGAACAAGAAAAGGTTATATTTATTATTTATTACATAAAACCCGCCAAACTTCATCCGTGTGGATCTTCTGACCCTAGTTATGCTATTTTTATTTTAAATGAGCATTGTCATCGAAATTTGAAATATGTAGGTATGCAAAGAGAATCTAGTAACAAGGCATTTGGTTCTTCGCTTTACACCCAAATACTCGAATTGCATTTTAGCGCCACGCATTGATGCTTTCCCCGAAGCGGGGAAATAAAAACCAAATTTTCTTTACCCGTTAACTAATTTTACTTTGAAATCTAATTATTTCCCTGAATGGTAATCGAATTTACGAACATTGCAATTACAGTCAAACGCTATTACACTGTGCTCTCAATAGCCTCAATTTTCAATTATGAATGAAGCTGATCAAATTATCCAGTAGTTCTCAAGATGTGCGTGTACAAACAAACAAAAATATAAAAATAATAAATTCATAAACTTTATAAATGTTTTACTGTCTACAACAGATAATAGTTTCGAAGATGCAAAAGCAGTTGTGGCCACACGTTAGTTTAAAAGTAATAAATGCCAAATCCTTAGTTTTAAACAATACCGTAAATGTCAAAAACAGCTCAAATGAGCCATAGATCTCGTATTGCACCAGCTTGGCGCCGTCGTGGGACCAAAAAAATTAACAACAATACACAGTTCGGGTCGTTTGACTTCGCAGGGGTAACAAAGGGACTTCTATTTGTTTTTATGTCGTTTTCTGATTGTAGGAGAACTAAATGATTAGTAATATACTACGAGTGCCCAGTTTTTGTGTCGTTTTGTTAGATTTTCATAAATAAGTGGGGAACGAAAGTGTCTTAATGGAAACGGAGTAATTAAGACTAGAATTCCAGGTTCCGTCTGCCTACTCTACTATATGAGTGATACAGCGTATAGCTAGAAATAAATAAGCAATTATTTGAAATAATGACTATTACACTTGATTTTGATAATTAAGTATTCAGTATTAATCAACAAGTATAAGTACAGATTGTAGTTACTGTACGTGCAATAACATTGTAAAAATCGATTGAAAAACTTGTTCAATTAAGAAAATAAGAGTTTGATATTCTTTTAATCTTACTATTTTGATTATTGCTTTTAATGTTATTAAAATAAAAACCTTAATAATTAAAAATTAAAATAAATGAACGACATGAAATTGGACGATTTAGATAGAAATTGGTTGTAAATATAGTTGTATAATAATACATTTGCCTCTCTGTTTTGAATAAAAAGAGTAGAGCGTCAAACGTTAAAAAAAAATCACGTCACTATGGAACTATAAAGTATTTAACTCAAGTTTAGTGTACAAGTACAAATAAATCTCTAAGTAAAGTAGTGTCTTAATTAGACAAACGACGTCAACGATGGTATATAAATCAGTTAAGAAATTGCTTTCCGCAGGGACACACCCACTCGACTGAGCGTTAATAGCGCGTGCAACAGAAATATTAGATGCGTGTTTGGGGATATTTTTTGCTTCGAAACCGAATACTGGCGTCTAGACATGTGTAGGAATTGGGTTCAAATTAACGCGGGCGTGGGTAGAAATTAATTGGCTCAACTTGATATTGTAAAAAGGCGTTAAGTTTTTGGTTAGAAAATGGTCTATTTTGATTTAAGTAAGATAACCTAAGAAATAAAACAATTACAAGCATTTTTAGCATAAGTGTTTATATCAATTAAAGTAGAGAGCGATGAGGTTCCTTCATCAGATTTTTTTCTATGGTCCGTGTTGTTAAGTTTTTAAAATAAGTCTTTTATTTTAAAAAATATAACAAGCTAAATGTTGGCAATTGGGTGGAAACTAGGGAACGACCCTAGACCCTAGGTTGATCCTAATGAGCCTTTATATATTGATATTTTATACATTACTCATTAGAAATAAAATAAGCATGCGATATACTGTTTTGTTATAATGGGCAGCCCTACTAAACGGTCAGTCGTAAATCACATATAATAACAATACCTTTACCATTCACTAAACAAACCTTTATCAACACAATTACACGGCCGTTAAGGAGTAATTAAATTGATTCGGCCCTTACATCCGAAAATAATAAATATTTTGCACGAATTGCTAACTATAAAAACGACGTTGGTCATTAAGTCGCAAAACGAAAAAAGATTTTTATCTGGAATCACGTTATCTTATTTGTAATACGAGAATCGTATTTTGTTCCTAAGCCCATGGGATCGGTTGTGGAAAAAAATGCAATTCTTATCTACAATGGATAAATTTCACATTTTTGTTGTTTTTCTGTAGATGGTCTAGTGATATGACGTCTAGATGGCGTCGGTTTATTGTTTAGAGTTTTCAATTGTTTTTGAACTCCACTATGCTAGATTTAAGATACATATGTAAATTCCTTTTTTATTAATATAATGGTAATTATTTTATATCTTAAGTTTGCGTTATCTGAACATTTATCATGTTTTATTCACTTCCAGTGTTTTTTTATGGTGTGTAGAGAAAAGGAGGCTAGGGCTAGTTAATAATCTTTGATTTAAGTAATAATAACAGTAACAATAACAGTATAAATAGCGAAAAGCCTCGACTAATATCTTAAGAGATCATCGCTTAGCTGTTGGATCAAGAAACGGATGTAGAAGGCAATTTTACTTGAAACGGCGCGTATTGCGAGGAGGTTCCTCTCTCTGGAGCCGTAGCCACCGATGGCTTGGACCGATTGGCTGTCCCACTCTCGAAAGGGTGTCTTATTTTATATTTTTAAATGTATAATTTTATATGTAAAATTTATTACTCTTACGTAATAAAAGTATATATTGTGTACAGTAATATATGACTTTTAGCGATAAATCTCTATTACTGGTGATGACAAGTAAACAAATTATAAGAGAAAATGTTGTCATATTTAAATGCGTTTATTTTATAACGAGGAGAAAACAAAATAATTTATCAACTGTTTCATGGTTGACGATTTACACATTTACAGCAATAAGACTTAAGCCGTAAAGCATATAGAATCTTAAGAGTTTGATGACTAACCAAATAATCCATTTCTTTTTTTTTTTTCAAAACATTAGTCATTAGTAATCTAAGCAATGTAAATTGATATTGTTATCCAATCAAAGATTCAGAGCTACACAAACATATCATCAATAAAACATGAACAATATTCAAAATAAAAAGAAGTATCTACACATATTATTAGATAAAAGGAATAATCGATCAATACGAAAAGTCAAACATCGATTTAAGGAATTCCAAAGACTCGGAAATGGTACCGTCCGTCTCAGCGGGCGGTCTTTAGTCAATTAATAAACGATCTCTTCACGTAGGAAGCTGCGATGACATATTTAAGTATCTCAATTTCCAAACGGTGTTTTGGTATAATGAAAAATTTTGTACATAAAACTAGTGTCGTAGGTTTCAATTTATTTTCAAAATCACCAAACAGAACACGTAAGTACTGTCATTCAAAGCAAAGATTGTACAGATTTTTAGTAACATAATGACAAATATAACAAAGTTATTATGAGTGCAGATGGAAAGAGAGCCGATTTTCTCCTTTTATCTATTCCGCAAAAGATGGTCGTTAAAGTGAAATAAAATACATTCAAGCCAATAAAACAGAAAATATAAAAGGACTCTCGGTTCCACAAACCGATAATTCTATCGACACTCCGCGTATTTACTAAAATAATCATCAAAGTGTTTTTTATTGGTGGGACGACAAATGTCAACCAGCGTGGCTGAGTAGCAAACACGTGTTTCATACCGTCTAACAATATTTAGTGATGCTTTATTAGTCCCGTAGAAAATGAAAACAACCGTTTCAAAGCAGATGTTATAAGCAATAGACTCAGTGACGGACTAATTGGAGACAAATTCGAAATAATAAGCCGAATAATTAACTGGTACGACTCTTTTGAACTTGAAGTTTGAATGTGTGGAATATTTCTAACAAATTTGAGGTTGGTATTAGTTTATTACTAAATATTATAATAATAAAAAATGTGGCGTTGAGTTCCGCCACTTAACACGCAATGTCTCAAGCCTACCATAATGTTTGCGGGATACAGCGTGAAGCTGATTTAATTTAATTTAAAAAAGATATCTACAGATAAGTCTCTCTGATTGAAATTTTGTTGAAAATCTTTATTGTTTACACAATTACAATAGATATATTTAAAGCCTACACAAAATACAACATGAAAATCAACACAAATTCTATTTTTTAATTTATACTGATAAAATAGAACACTAACGCAAATGTAAACAAATTAATATCATGACTTCATAAAACTAACGTATAATTAAAATAATATTTTTACGTGTTGTGAAACGAATCTTTTTAACGTGTATTTATACTGACCGACAGTTAGCCTTGTGATTTGCATTTGAAATTTAATAATTAAGATCGTATTTTCTCACATACAGTTAAATTAATTAGAAACGTAATTTGAATAATTAACATTTATAACGATAACTGTGGGGCTGAGTGGCTCCAAATTTGATGTAAAGTACTGCACCAGTTCTAGTGCAGCGATCAAAATACTTTATATAAACAAAAATACGCAAGATATTAGCAATTATTACAAATTGACATTTCTCATTTAATCATATACCTAAACACAAGTTACATTTAAAAATAAACGTTTCTAAGTAAAAGAGGCTTGGAGGATAATAAATCTGGACGAAAAACGACTAAGAGACAAACCCGGGCCGACTCTCATTAACTTCACTTAACAAGTATTCACATATCGAGGATGCTAATAAAACTCAAATCCAATTGGCGTCGTCGTTTGATTTACAACGTATCAATAAAAGAGAAGGCTATCATTACGTTTTATTTCTACAATAAAAGTAATGTACTCGTATCCTGAGTTAAACGCTCAAATAAAGACCTAAAGCAAACTTATTATAATGGATAGCAGAGTGGTCATCTTAGATTGCTTAGAAAATGACTGCGTTTAATTACGCCGATCATAAAACATAACGTCTATGTAAAAGTTATAATTAGATTTCAAGCCAAGTGCCCAGAGCGGCTAGTATCTGTTTAATTGGTTTGAAATAAACATTTCTATTAAATATATATTCTTTAAATTACATAAGCTAAAAAATTGTATAGTTCATTTTTGCGAGATATTAGAATATCACATTCAGACATTTTTTTAAATTAAAATATAATGATTATTACTTATTATTATAAATAATTATTAATACAAAGTGCAT
>DWAO01001037.1:0-20920 GCA_018230605.1 Heliconius congener | reverse complement strand
GAGAGAAACAAAGGGAACTTGGGAACCTAATGTTAAGATACTTCTGTTCCTCACGACGTTGGATATAAAAAATTAAACATTTCATTTCCTTGAATAGCAATCGAACCCACAACCTGTCGCGTTTCCAGTCTCACGCCTGCGCTACGACTGGCCTCAATGGAAACGTGGAAATTATTCCATATTTAAAATATTAACTTTAAAAATCGAAAAATAAATAAATATAAAATTTTTGTCTCTTTTCAGGATAAAATCTCAATTGTAGCATTAGAAATGAATTCAACATAATTTTTAAGTTAGTCGGTCAAAGTAACGTTGGAAAACACAATGGCCTAACGTTATTTTTACTATACAATAATTTAGTTATTAAAGTAACAATGTCTTTTAGACGTATTGTGAGGTAGTTTTTTTAGTCAATATTGCCTAAAGGTTTGATAATGGTCGTGGAAAAGAATTAAATGTTTTATAAATTGGTAAAAAAAACAGATTCGAATCCGCATCCCTTTGGATAGTACGTTCATACATTTTATTTTAATAAGCTATACGTTACTGCTTTATATGAAAGCACTTTAAAATAAATAAGTAATTTAAAAAATTATAGCTTTACGCTGTATGCCGCACATATCAGGAGATAGACAGAGGGGACTTGGGAACCTAATGTTGAGAGACTTCGTTCCCCGCATTCCGCCAAATCCTGGAAGCATTGCTCTGAGGCATTTCTACGAGTGGGAATCACAAAAAATAGTAAACTGCAATACCTTTACACTTGTTTCCCTCTATCCACCCTGCTATATGCGTGATAAAGCGAGCAGCATTTTTTTATTTTTTAAGTTAGATTTATAGTATTTTTTATACATTTATTTGTACTTTTCTGACCAAAATTTATTTATATTTTACAACAATCAAAGCATGACTTAGAAGCATGACGTTATAGCTTCCGTCATCTATACTATGTGTCATAATATAATAATTCGTTAAACTACAATAGGATCTGCTAAAGTGTGATTCAAATATATATATATATTTTAATGGTAAAACCACAATAATACTAAAAAAAAGTTCATCACATGTCTCTATCACTTGGTAGAGATAAATTAGAGTAATACTATGATAGTGAGTATCATTCAATATTAATGGGGATGGTCTAAGTTGTGGGTAACGGCATAACTTAACATTAGGTTCCCTCTGCCTATCCTGTTGTGTGCAGGATACAACGTGAAGCTGATTTATTTATTTGTTTTATTTATGTTTCTTTCTCTAACTCTGAGACCATAGCGGAGCAGCAGCAAGACTCTGACTGTTAAGTCAACGGATCTGGATTTAATTTGCACTCGGAAAAACAGATAATTTCCATTTCCTTGCTGTGGGAACAAGACAAACGGCGTTTAAATCCGCCACTAGGATTTTTTACACTTTTTTATACTTAACTGGGTAAAAAAAAACTAAAAGGAAAAAAAATAACAAAAATTCAAGCATTCAAAACAATCCAAGGAAAAAGCTGAGTAATTTGCCTGTAAAACTGTGCGTGGCATAAAAAAATAGTTTTTTTTTAATAACAAAATGACTCACCTGTTCCGTTGTTTTCTGTTCTCTTTAGAATAATTAATTCAGCTGCAAGAAAAAATAGCCTAGATAGAAAAAATGTGGGCAAAAAATATTCAGAGAACAGAACCTAAATGATTCAGACGTTTTTGTGGAGCTAGTGTCTGGGAGGCTTTTTTATTAATTACGGTTGGTAAAGTAGCGTTATTGGACGATAGTTAAGGTCTTATTTTTTTGTGCTCTAGTATTATTTTTTATGCAATGCGTAGATAGAATTTAGTGTTGATTTTATGTACTTCAATAACATCTGTATTATTTATTTAGCTTTCTGCTTTATCCGGAACTTAGCAGGCTAGACAATGCAACCAAATTGGCACTGCGTGTTGGGTGGCGCAACTCAACGTCGCACTTTTTCTTCGCTACCAGAGCGATAGTATGAAAATATTAAATATTTTATTTCCTCCAGAGGAAATTGAACCCACGTCCTGTTGCGATATAATCACACCCTTGTGGCCCTGTATTACGGCGGCCTTTAATATATTATAAATGCTAAAATGCAACAACACAACATTATGAACCATATTAAAATTATATCGATTATAGAATAAACATAAACTTAGGTTATAAAACATTCTCTTTAACATAACTCACAGGATTCATTTAAAGCCACAACTGTAAACGCAACAATTGCAGGTTCGATTTCCTCTCGAGGAAACGAATTATTATTTATTAACATTTAAACTACTCTCCGATAACAAGCGCGGTGTTGTATTCTTGGGACTCCATTCTTTTTGTCCCACTTGATTTTTGTGGAAAGAAGAGAACAGAGTATATTAACACTATCTTTCCCTCTATCTATATCATATCTCTATCTTTCGCGCTACAAACGAGATACAGCGTGAAAACTGAACACGATTATCGATTTCACTATTAAGTGGCATCCCATTGTCACAACAAGTTTCTATAGAGCCACATACACTCGTATTAAGACGCGTCAATTAGTTGAAACCGCTAAGTATTTGAAGCTGCTTATGTAAGTACTTAGTGTGTAACGACTTGAGCACTTAGACTGGGATTTATGAGTTCGAATGTACTACAGATAGTACTAAATAAACTGTGTTTCGAATGAGATTTAGTTGCGGAGTAAATGGGATGCAGGTTCGGATCCAAAGGTGTCTTTTAAGGGAACGCGTTTGGTTGCGCCACCTGTACTTTTGTTTGGGATAAACGGAACATCTCGGCTTGTTCCCGTAAGATTTTTTTGTTTTTTTTTCTTTTCTTAGTGTTCTTTTCTACTCCGGTTTTTTAAGTCCAATATTTTTATTAACCTGTCAATCTATTAGTTACGGAAGATTTATAAATATATTATTATACGAGAATAGTTGTGAGCTTAATTCCTACTGGAAATA
This sequence comes from Heliconius congener, assembly GCA_018230605.1. Classification (NCBI taxonomy): domain Eukaryota; kingdom Metazoa; phylum Arthropoda; class Insecta; order Lepidoptera; family Nymphalidae; genus Heliconius; species Heliconius congener. The sequence continues at coordinate 17,972 of DWAO01001037.1, read as the reverse complement.
TTTAATATGTTTATTTCCTCGCTATGGTAACGAGGCAAAGAGCGGCGTTGAGTTCTTGGGTAGCAAAATTCAACGCCGCGTTTAATTCCTCCAGAATTCTGCGTGAAGCATATACGTACATACCATCTGCTTACTAAACAAAAAAAAACGATAAAGAATTTGATAACTATCATATAAATAAAAAAAAATATACTAAACCACCAAAAATAATTATTATATTCACAATATAAACATAAATATAGATACTAAAAGTAGCTTCACTATCGTGTCGAAAAAAAAATTGAGGATATTCAGACTTAAGCTTACTTCAAACAACCAAAAATATCCACCATGTTCTCGTAAGCCTTTTATTTCTTAAAATATTAAGATCCATTATATAACGCCGCCTTTTGGATTTAAAGCTTTGAATTTCAGAATCGGTATGAAAAAAATATTTTGAACAAACAAACAATTCTTTGTGTTCATTTCTTAATCTTATTATAGGATTTCTTATAATATTATCTATATTTCTGTAGATTAACATATAAAATTCTTTAGATACTAAGTGACTCACACACAACGGACAGTCAGGGTTATGCGGTGTAGAACTCCGAAATTTGGCATGTAGGTTCCTTGGGAAGTGTAGGGGATCTAGGGAATTTACCAAAATTATACAAAAATGGGGAAAATAGACGCAAGCAAACGAAGCTGCAAACTTGCGACTCCTGCTTAATAAAAGTATTTGTTAGACGATAATTTTATGTTCAAGAATCTAAAGACCTAGCGTGATAAAAATACTGATCAACTATTTCGCTATCAAGTTAAAAGAAGAAAATTCTATTAGCAGCTTTGGTATTTATTATTTATATTTTTTCTTCTCTATCTGATACTAGAATGCACGGCGTTAAATTCCGCCATCGGCACGTTATGTTTTAGCAATTATTACTAGCTTCTCTATAATTTGAATGTGAGGATATTACTAGCCTCTCTATAATTTTAGTTGAGGATTCGATTTCGATTCCGCAGGAATTTTGTCATTTTTTTTTCATTCATCTTTGTCATTTCTGTGGAGATTTAATTTTTTATACATTTTTTTCATTTATAATTTACTTGACTATTGGTTTCTCTTGAAAATAAAATATATACATAATGATTTAACAAAATTATATTAAAATAGTAAAAAATTAAAATAGTGAGCCCCACAAATGTGACAATATATTTTATTTATTCAAATATGAATCTGTTTATTTGCGGTTTTACAATTTAAATTATGTTTTACGTATACCTATAACGCGTATACCTATATGCGGTTCACGAAATTGATTCGTACTTAGTAATTAGGGAAAGAAAAGTAAATTTACGTGATTCTACATAACATAGACAGAGGCAACTTAGTGTTAACACGTACTATTCCCACTTTCTGCTGCAATTTCGAAACCTTATATGTTGACTGGCAGAACTTAACGCCGCGTTTTGTCTACCAATGCGAGGAAATAAATGGCAATTGTAACTCACGACGATTCCTTTTACAGACTCTGTCCCACCACACCACGACAGCCTCAAATAAGCGAAACCTTAATAAATATTTTGTTTTATAAGTTGGTTCTACTCTATACGAAAAACAAATTTGAAACACTTTTTTCATACCTGCATTTTCAATTACCAACAACATTCTCGCCCATATTGTTTTTCTTTTATTTTTTTTAATGAATTTTAAATACCGCGTGTTGAGAACGGCCCAAATGGCCAATTAAACTCGATGACGGCTCGGCCTCGAGTACACAGTGACAGGTGATGTTATATAGTGTTGCCATTTAAACAACTTTCCACACTTGGAGTGAAATATTGTTAGTGTTTTCTTTAAAAAAAAACTATTTTTATTTTATTCATGCATAAAGTGTGAACAAATTGAGAGTGTATGTTTTTTGTGATTGTTGTTTTACATATAATTCTGTGTTTATTTTGTCTATTTACAAAAAAAATGCTAGTTCAGAAATAACATATGTATAAAGTAGTTTATAATTAAAATAAAATACCTTCTCAATTAAGATTTAATAAATCATATTTTTTCATTTAAAAGTTAAAATCAAAGTCCAATAAATTAATTTAAAATATAGTATAAATACATCAATCAGTAACATACAAAAACTTAGCTTGACTCTGGCTCACGACCCGTGGCACGCTCGCTCTCCGATCACAACAACACAACAACGTTTATCCGGTAACGAAATAACGACAACACTGGTGCTATGAACGCTGTAACGAAGCAAAGTGCGATGTTGAGTTCCCCTATTCAACAGATTGGCTGCGCTTCCATAATTCAGCGGAAAGTGGAGAAAGGAAGTATCGTAACACTACGTTCCCAGGTTCCCTTTGCCTACCCTGCTATGAATAATATAGGTGCGTTCTTCAATATTTATACAAAAACTAAAGCTGAAATATGGGCCACAAGCCATGGCATACTTACTCTCCTACCCCCAAACTTACCTGCTTGTATGACGATTTGACGATAGCAACGGATAAGGCATTTAACGAGGTTAAATACTGACAAAACTCAATATGAACAGTCCAAACATTGAAACTAGCAAGAGAGAGAAGGAACAGCAAGAAACTGGACTGACTGGACTATATTTTCATACAGATTCAACTACAGCCAGCGAGTAGATAAGATATAAGAAATATATTGTCTTTAGAAACGTCGTTTCCCAAGCACCACTGAGTGGTAACCCATTGCTGTGCTGTGGCTTATTAACGAAGCTAAAGTGGTAATCGAACCCCCTACCAATACTAATTGGAATGTGTATTCGTATAATAAGTTAACGTTCGTTCATTATCTAAATAAATTATCAATTCTTAATTTTCTGTAGTACAATAGAATGAAATAGAATGATTTCATACGAGAAAGTACTACTTGAAACAGAAAAAGAAAAACTTAATTAAGATCGAACTTGGAAAATCTTGTTTCAAATGAAAATTCATATTTTATTATGTTTATTTTGTCCTAGAGAAATCAATTTTGATGTAAAATCTTATAATTAAGGAACGCAACTGTCAAAAGTTGTTGAGAGATCATTGAGAAGGAAAATGAACACTCAACTTCTAATGGTCTTGAAAAAATCCAATGAATAATTACGGGGCTCTTCGCTATGTAGAGGTTATACTTATGTTTTTGTTATTTTTTATAAAAAATTGCAAGATTCTTGAATATTCTTTGTTTAGATTTACGCTGTATCTCGCACATAGAAAGGTATGGGTAAGCATGGGAACCTAGTGTAGACATTCCGTTCCCATTGAGATACTTTTGTTCCCGGATCACTCTTTCCGCCGAATTCGGGAGATATTGCGTGTTGAGTGGTGGAAGTCAACGCCGCGCTTTGCCTCATTATCAGAGCGAGGAAATATTTAACATTACATATATATTATTGAGTGAATCAAACCTACAACCTGTCGCCTTATCAGTCGAACGCTTGCGCCCCTACGCCACCACTTATACACTACATAAAATGTATCTCACATGACAAAGTAGGCATAGAGTAACTCAACGCCGCGTTTTGTCTAGCTAATGCTTAGTTACACTTATTAATAATCGATAAAAAGCTTAAGAACTCAACTAGCTTATGTAAGCCATAGATGCCCTAATTTTATAGCTTTCAAAGGAATTTCAATTTTAAGTATATATAATATGGGTGGTTTTCGTTCCTCACGAACATAACAAGTCAATCATAAGCAATCTCATTATCCTATTAATTGGTGTCTATAGTTATTAGATAATTAAAACCATCGATCGCGGTTAATTTAATAGGGCCTAAATTTTATTAGGAAATCTTCAGATGTTAAGAGTTTACAATAGGATGGGTAGGTTAACAGCTGGGTAGACAGAGGGAACCTTGTGTTAAGACACTCCGTTTCTCACTTTTTACAGATTTTTCTTGACATCGCGTGTTGTTGTAACTCAACGCCAGGTTGCCTTGGTGCCAGAGCGATGAAATGCAAAAAATAATTTTCAAATTCATTCTCTCGAGTTAGGATCGAACACACAATTGTCTCGTTACAGTCACACCCATGTGATCCTGGGCCACGACGGCCTCAACGACATTAATTTTATAATAAAATATAATAATTATAACATTTTAACTTCACGCACGATACTGCATATAGTAGAGTAAGTAAAGAGAAAGAGAGTGTAAGGTGTGTACTCTTTCGTGTAATAGTACTTCCTTCAAAAAAAAATCAAACAGAAGCCCCTTTTTTACATTCTATTCATCTATTATTTATATTTATCCTATTTCTCTTTATCTAGTCTAGTAAAGTAAGAGAAATTTGTTAAATATTACTCCGGGAATATGGAATATAAACAATTAATTATAAGATTTAAATTCAATAGCAATAATTTATTTACTTAGTATCACGCAAATTGATTAATACCTAGGTATATTTCAATCTTTCCAGCTACACAATGAATTTAAAAATAAATCAGCTTCACTCTGTATCCCGCACACAGCAGGGTAGGCTGAGGGAACTTGGTGTTAAGACACTCCTTTCCCCACTTCTTGCCAAATACTGGAGTTATTGCATGTTGAGTGGCGGAATTAAACCTCGCGCTTTGCCGTTCCGAGGCAGAGTGAAGAAATGGAAATATAAATTTGAATAATTATTTCATTTCCTCGAATAGGGATCGAGTCCACAACCAGTCACTTCCACTGTAAAACACAAATGAATGAGAGTTATGTATGACATAACTCTCTATAAAGCTAAAAATACCAAAATCCTAATGTTAGTATACCGTACAAAATCGTTAACAAAATGCCACAAGAAAAGCCACAACAAGATACAATATCAAAGATACTGGAGAGAGGTCACCAAAAAAGCATGAGAACCACCCTTGATAGCACTATAGAAACTGTAGCATTTGGCACTCCGTTACGTTTGGCTACCCTGCTATGTATACATCGTGTAACTAAGTGATAGTGTAGTCCTTGTGGGCAAAACCTGTCGTCGAACACTAGTCTCTTAACAAAAACATCATAAAAATTATATAAAAGGAATCGGAAAAATAAAATTCCGAATTGAACTTACAAATTTTAAAAGCTTTTCGAAAATCGAGCTTTACAACGTTTGAAATAAGTCGAGCTATTGTTATCTACTATCGGCTCAAATGATCTATCTTATGGAGAATTCACGAAAAAACACAACACTGGCCTAGTTACCGAGAGGCTACAGCTTAAATAGGTTATTCGTTCTCAATTGAAAATTGTTTCAACAAGATTCGTCTGATTTTGAGCGTTTATCATGAATTCAAAAAAAAAATATTGCAGTTTTTTGGTCCTTTGCCTAATTAATACATATTTTTTTAAAGCAGACAATTGTGTTTATCGATTTTGCGATGGAAAAACCAGAGAAATCTCATATTTTAAGCTATCCATATCTATCCTAATTGCTTAATTACCACTTTCCAAATGTCTAAATACAGTCACTATTTAGACATTTTGAAAGTAGTTATTAGGCTCCTAGGTAGTTTTGAAGTGGTAATTATGCAATTAGGACATACATATATTTAAAAACGTATACAAATTTGAACTTGAGGTTTGAATTCGCGTCTTTTGGTCTGGTAGAACCGTCCAAGCGCTGAGTCCAATTGAGACAAACGATCCTGTTAAATAGAAAATAGCTCGTTTATTTTATGAGAAATATTAACGAAGGTAAAAGGTAATTAAAATTATTACGACTAAAGATCTGTTACCTTAACAGCCTGAAAATTGTAAAAAAAAAAACGCTCAAAAATTTTTAATTAAAATTTAAGTTTTAAAACACAAACCTCAACTTCCACGAACGTAACTAAAGAAAAACATACGGAACGGAAATTCGGAAAGTTAAATAAAACGCAGCATAGAAGAATTTCGGATCGGATCCCTTCAGAAATCTTCATGGTACGGAGGATACGAAAATACAAAGCAAACAGGGGAATTACCGAGCTCTATGCAAATATTGACGGATGACCCAACGTCCGACCCTGACTTAACCTTTTTTTCGTTTACTTTATATGCCAAGTCGAGGGAATCTGGCTGAATGCGATGCCATACTATTTTTCAAGAATATAGGAAATGAGATAAAATAAGCATGTTATATTCGAATGTTTTAAATGAAACTCTTAAACCGGATTAATCGCGTGTAATTGGTACTAGCGAGCCACCAGCAGCATCGCTGGCTTGAACTACACGATTATTTATCTGCCAGTCTAAATAACGTTCATGTCCCAACATTATCATTTTAAAGATACACCGAAAAATTAAATTGCAGGCAATTGAATAAAGCATTTTCTTTTTTAATATGAACTGATTAAAATAAAACTGTAAATACGACAGGTTATACATTGGATTTCCACTGGAAAAAAATCAATATTTATTACTCTAATTCTCTGAATTCGGTGAAAGTGGAGAACAGAAGGGTCTAAATTTCGAGAATCCAAGGTTTCCTCTACATACCTTGCTATATCCGAAAAAACAGCATGAAGCTTCCCATAATTAAAGACGAAAAAAAACAACTCATAACCAAGTGTCGTTTAACTCCGAACAAGCAAAAAGCACGAGGATATAAAAGTTCTGAGTGCTGTATAAACGTTCTTACCCAAGAGATTATGCTAATTCAGGGTCCAAATATTTCATGCTCATTCCAAATAATTTCCGGCCAGACCAAATGTATAATGAAACAACTTTAAATCTACTTAACTGCGTTTGTTATCCTATACGATGTACGGTAATGCTATAATCCTGCTAGGTTTAGGGCTATCTCATACGAACTAAAGATAAATGGTATTCGTTGGCTTTATAGTTGTTGTTGTTGGTTTTTGTCGTGATTTTTAGATTGCATTTTTCAATTTTATCTATCACTAGTGGCGGCGTGTTCAGAGGCGGATTTTAATGCTGCACTTTGTCTTGTTCCCAAAGAAAAGAAATTAATTCAACCCTCCAAGTGAAACCGAAACCTTAATCATCACGTTTGCAGTGTGCTGTGAAATTTTGAAGATATAGATGTAATTGTTTCAATTTTGTACATGATTTTTAGATTGCAATAATATTATTAAAATTGGAGATATTTTTTTTTAGTTCTACTTATTATCGTTAAATAAAAAATATCGACGCCATTATGGTACCCTGGTGGATAGTTGATACAACTGTTGCATATTTACATTAAACTGCGGAAAATTGTATTCAGTTATGAAACATTCGGACAAAATATGGATAGTGGAAACTACTCCATTAAAATCTGACTAAAATGCTATATGACCAGGTTTTCACATCCACCAAAAAAATGCACGCTGTTGAGTTCCAAAACTCAACACGCAATCTGTACGAAAAAATAGCTGAAAGTAGAAAAGGGATTTGTAATAAAATAAAACTAAGAAATCCAAAATATTTTTCAAAAGAAAGAAACATACACAAAATCATAATAATATTAAAAAACTTAATAACTAATTAGCAAAAAACGCAAGTTTGCGATTGCCCTTATTTTGCACTTTTCCATGTAAAAGAGCTTACTAAAATTATAATGAATCCCTCAGAGTGTTTTAAACTACGTTTTCACGGTGCGGATTTTACTCTAGCATACTACGACCAAAGAATTTAAGCTTTCAAAGTTATTTTCTTATACAAACACGATCAAAATTTGTAAACAAAACCAAAATGAAATATTTATCTTCTTGAGAGTTCTATATAAAATATTGTTTAATGGAAGGAAAAGTACATAGTTGAGATTGAGCTTCGGAAAATTAGTTTTGGATTTAGAATTTGAAATTTGTATTGAATATTATCCAAGGCTATATTATAGCTTTTTATTTGAACATATTATGAGTATATTAATTGTAATAGTACTTGTAAAAATTGTTTTCTCGTAAAATACTTAATATTTTCATTTCCCAGTAGAACCGTGTGTCTACCTCATTAAGACACTTCCGTTCCTTAATTTCCACCGAATTCATGATGCATTACGTACTGAGTAGCTGTATACAACTTACTTTGTTACGTTACCAGAGCGAGGAAATGAAAATATTAAATATTTCATCTCCACAATTGGGAATCGAACCCATAAACCTTGCTTTTACAGTCCTGCCCATCCGCCATTATTAATTCAAATTGAAAAATCCTTTTGTGTTGAATAGCTTATTTACAGAGGACGACTATATTCTTTCTAGAATAAAACTATAAGCTATATATAATAAGATACGTTACCAGTAACTTCTTTAATCATAATAAATCATACATCCAAACCAACATTAGGAAACAATGACGCAACACATTTTTTTTTCTCATTACGCTTTAGTCAATTTCCTCTTACTGTAGCCAAAGTCAAATGTCAAGAGGCCTTGTATTAGAAGCGACATAACCATTATCAAACTATTAGTTCAAAGTCACAATTTTAAAATAAACTAATTTAACCTCTATTTTTAAGTTAATAAGATCTAAATTCACGCGTAGAGAAATAGTTTATAAAAATTAATTCGAGTGAAAGTGATATAAGACGTGGATGTAATTTGCTGTGACATATTTAGTGTTGTTTTATGTAATACTATAATACTTTTATTTTACTATTTTTGTGATAGTACAGCCAGTTCTATGCACCGCTGTAGTAGTAAATTGCAAAATAGAATTCAAGAAAATATTATAAGATTTTTTAAGGTATTCATTGGAAATTATTAAATATTAAAATAGTGTTATTTATGGTACATGTATCCTTACAAATGTAAGGCAAGTCTCAAAATTTGCACCTTACTTTAGACCGTTGTGGTCCAGTGGCACAGTGTATGATTGCAAGCAGGAGGTTGCGGGTGTGAATCCCACTCGGGAGAGTCGTTTCCGACATTTTATGTCGGAATGGAACGGAACGTCTTAACACTAGGTTCGTTTGGCAACCCTGTTTTATGCAAGATACAGTATCAAGCCATAAAATATTTGTAGATTTTTGACTAGATTTTTTGATAATCGTTGTGATTGTATATTTTTAACATTTTTAAAGTGTTATATATAATGTTATAATTAAATACTAAATTTTTATACGTTTTGTAAATAAGAACTATTGTATATTTACATAGTATTAAAATGAGAAAATTTAGTTTTTTATACTTTCACAGGCAGTTTTGAAGAGAATTTTATAATCCAAATAGCACAGATGAAAAATATAGTAGGAGAACCACTATTACACTTGAAAACTAGTTTTTACTTAAGTAGGGACAAAGTTTTACTTTTCCGTAGGATTTTCCTAAAGAAAAAATATAAGGACAAAAAGTAAAATAAGAAAAAATACAGCGAAATAAGAGAGCTCTTATATAAAAGCTTCGTGCTATATATAATGACTTGAACTTAATATAAGTTCAACTGATATTAGTACTATGTATATACATATATAGGCCATTTTGTGATAATGCTTGTTAGGTTTCACGATGTTACTCGCACATATCAGGGTAGGCAGAGGGAACCCGGAAACCTACTGTTGAGACACGCTATTAGGCTAAGGCGGAAAATGGAGAACGAAAATTGTTTCCCCACTTTTGGGCGAATTCCTAAGGCATTGATTGCATTTTGATATCAGAACTCAACGCCGCGCTTTGTCAAGGCGAAGAAAATGAAAATATTGCCACTCAACACGCAATGCCTCAGAATTTGGCGATAAGAGGGGAACGGAGTGTTTAAGCACTAGAATTTCAAGTTTAATTAAATACAATTATTTTAAATGATATTTCTGCTAGCTAGCACTGTTGGGATTTGGTTAGCTTTGTTGGAATATAAGATACCAATCAACTTAATTTGACAAATACTTACTTTGATCCCTTACACTATATTCCCTATCCTGTTTCCAATTCCTACATAGATTCCTTTTTCTACTATAACAAGACAATTTCATTCTTGACATTTAATCAGTTTATAAATAAAAAATAAATAAATCAGCTTCACGTTGTATCCCGCACACAGCAGGGTAGGCACAGGATACCTAGAGTTAAGACACTCCGTCTCCCAATTTCCCCCGAGTTCTGGAGGCGTTACATGTTGAGTGGCGGAACTCAACGCCGCGCTTTGCCTCGACACAAGAGCGAAGAAATGAAATATTTATTTTTCACTTCCTCGATTGGGGATCGTACCCACAACCGTCGATTTGATTTTAGAAGTCGATTTTACAATCACACTTTGTGCCCCTGCATCATGAATGGTCTCAATTAAAAATCAGTTAATTGTTACCATTTAAGAAAACACTAAACTTATAAATATAAGCATAAACTGACATAACTGACATTACTTACAATATACCGCATTCACCATTAACATTAAGCGAATCAACAGTTTCATTTAGTGAATAATCTTAATTCGGTGCTTATCTAACGACGGTGTTGGGACGTCAATCTAACCCTTGGTTAAACCGTCCCATTACCTTTTAATCGCTACCTTCAGTAATTAATACAGACTATATACAGGTAGGTAAATCGTATAAATTGGTGAGATTTTGTATGTAGGAAATATATTTTTTGTATATAGCATGGCATGGTGGGCAGAGGGAACCTGGGAATCTGGTGTTATGAATTCGTTCCCATTAAAATATTAAAGTTTCCCACTTTCCGCTGAATTTTTGAGGGATTTTGGAACTTTGAAATCAACGCCGCGCTTTTTATTTTTAAGTGAAGATCTATTTTACTGTTGAGGTAATAAAAAACAGACATTTAATGATGTTGAGTTCCGCCGTCCAACAACGAAGTAAATAAAGTAATTTACTTGCTATACGAGGCACTTTGAAATAAATTTATAATATATATATTTTTATATATATTATAAATTTAGCTCAACACAAGTTTATTTTCTTTGAATTTCAAATCTCTAATCCAGCTCTCAGGTAATCCAGCTCTCAGGTTGCCTGTCAGTCAGTTATTTACACATAAACTCTATACACCCATTGTCTAAACACAAATTCGGGAACTACAAAGTTAGCGTCTTTGATATTTGGTAAGACCATACTGTATAGGCGTAAGCTTACATTCAGAATTCCTCACTACACAGGAACAGCTTTTGAAAACTTTGAATAGATGAACTATCATGTAATGAATGAAATATGACTAGGGGATTCTAATTTTTGAACTGTTACTTAAAAGTGCGGTGTTGATTTCCGCCAATCAATAGTAGTATTTTGAAAGAACCTAGTGTCGAGACACTTCGTAGAACTCCTCCACTATTCACTTTTATAAATTCCGTATTTGATTTTAGGCGTCATTCATATTTTGAATGTATAGACTTATGCAAGTATATGTATCTAGTCCTTCAAAATAATAATAGGGAAAGGTTGAACATTTTTTGATTTTTTTCATTTTTCATTTGGTAACGAGGATTTTCCTGGTAACGAGGATAAAACGCGACATTGGGTTTCGCCACTCCACACTCAATTCCTCCGGAATTCAGCAGAAAGTGGAGAACGGAATAGTATTAATGGAAAATGAGTGTCTTAACACTAGGTTCCCAGATCTCCTCTGGCTACCCTGCTATGAGCGGTGTACAGCGTGAAGCTTAAAAGAAAAGTTATTACATCATAATTCCATATATCTCGTATTTACATTTTAAATGTAACATTTAATAAAATCACATATTGTTAAAATCTACAGATAAAACGATTTTAATTTTAAAATCCATAAAAACAAGAATAATATTTGCATTTCTCGACATAATTAAATTAAATAACTTTATTGATATTCCAATTACGAGCCTTAGGCACGTCTATAGACGAAGAAAGGGATATTAGAGAATATATTTTAAATTTAAGGCCGTTGTGGCGTAGTGGGTTAGATCTATTTTTAGTATTAAATTTATTTTCACTTCCTTGCTCGAGCACAGAGTTGAATCCCGCCGTTTTGCATGCAATGCAAATGCTTTTTTTTTAGCTTCACTTTGTTTCCTGCCCACACCAGGGCATGACACGTAAAACACTTCCGTTCTTTACTTTCTGTCGTATCCTGGAAATTATTCATTCAATTAAATGTTGAAAATGGAGTGCTTTATCACTAGCATCAGTTTACTCTGTTATACGAAAAAAAATCTGATGCTGATTTTATTGTTAAAGTGAGACTTCGCTTACCAAACCAGAATAGATTGTTTTTATTGATTGTATTAGTTTATATAATAAGCGAAATCTAACGCCACGCTTTGTCTTACCGAAAATTAAGCTTATACTCATAACGTTCACTGCAAGAATTATTATTATTATTTCGAAATAATAATTTTTGTATAATAATTTTAATTTTTCACTTCATGCTTTTTATATAAATATTATGAGAAATAAATGTAATATGTTAAATAAAATTATGTATAATCACATCACGTACGTCTCCGCTAAGAGTTGAAATGGCCAAGTACCTTTGTTTCAAAGGCGGGCACCGTTGAACTGCTACATATGCATTTATCTTGTACCCGAGCTTAAAGCACTATCGATATAATGCAATTTTTTATACTATTTCCTTTGGATGCACTTAAGATTTTTCTGTTTTATAATAATTATTTTATTATAATAAAAGTTTATAAGTTATATGCCTTTTGTTATTAAACCAAAAAAATATATGAGACCGAGGCAGAGGTTGTGGGTTAGATTCTGTGTCGGGTATATTTTTTGTATTTTTTATTTCTCATTCTGGTAATAAGATACAGCAAAGCGTTGAGTTACACCACTCAAGGCGAAATGTTTTGAAAGTTCCACAAAAAGTGGGAAACGGAGTGTCTTAACATTGGGTCTTCTGTCGACCTAGCTATATGAATAAAAATTGCTTCCAAGAAAATAGTGTTGCTTGTGCATAGGACTTTGTTTAGTAAATATTTAATTTCTATTAATATTATTTTAATGAACTGTGACTTGGCAATATCGACTGGTTGTGGGTTCGATCCCCACTCAAGGAAATGAAGTATTTATTAAATTTATATTTCTATTTCTTCGCTCTGGTGTCGGGGCAAAGCGCGTCATTGAGTTCTATTACTCAACACGCAATGTTTCCAGAATTCGGCGGAAAATGGGGAACAGAGTGTCTTAATACTAGGTTCCCTTTGCCTATTCTGCTGTGTGCGGGATACAACGTGAAGTTGATTGATTTCTATTTATTTAGAATGTATAAACATATACGACACATAGCGAACTATGTAAAAAAATAAAGTATTATCTCATTTCATACATCATATTCATAAACAATATGACATATATAATCTATATTTTAGCTTCACGGTGTATCTCACACATTGCAGGATTTGCAGAGTAACCCTGGCACCGTTCTCCATTGAGACACGTCCCTTCCTCACTTTACAACACAGTTAAATCAACATAATCAGAACAACCGTGAGTTATGTACCTAAATCTTAGTGTTTTGACACTACATTGTCTGTTCTTCTCCTGGAACAGCCAAATATCAAAAGTATACTTCAATCTATATATATATGGTTTAAATATTTTTTTCATAGAGCCGCTATTCCTATAATAAACACATTTACTGTCAGTCATTTTCCAAGTATACCGCCATTTGTATCCGTTTTTGAGGCGTCAGTAATGAACAATTTATTTTGTACAAGCAATAATTGCAAAAAAAAAGAAAAAACACAAAAAAATATTAAACTTCATATAGCATTATTTGAATTGTCGATTGTTGGATTCATTATTGTCGATAACAATCTATAGGTTTTTCAAAGAATAACTTGTTTGACTCATCGGGGCTTTGTCATAGGTTTTTGTTTTTAATGAATGTGGAGTTGATCTTCATTTGAGGGGAGGTTTTTTTTTTATTTCTCTGCTCTAGTTACATAGGGCCCGGTGTTGAGTTCCGCCGTGCACGCAATGGTTTATATTTGTTCCTTTAAAGTACGGAACTAACGCCTTGATACTAGATAGTGATATTTATGAGATAGTTGTAAGTTCAATCAGACTAGAAAAAATTACAATTTTTTTAGTTTTCTAATAAGAAAACTGGGGATGTTCTTAATTCAACTAGCTTCACGCTGTATTCCGCACAAAGCAGAGTACGGAGAAAAGAAAGTGTGTATGTAGGGAGAAATCTCGAAAAATTGGGAGTTACTAGCGGAACTCAACGCCGCTTTAAAATAAAAAATAATAAATTATAATGGATTATTGATTACCTAGGTGGAAATCAAACCCACAGCCATCCCGGTTACATGTGGTATATGTACCTAATACATATTAGGATATGCAGAACTTAATGATAAGACACTCCGTTCTTCATTCATTAAATTCTTCAAACATGGCGTTTTGAGTGTCGAAAATCTACGCCACGTTGTGCCTCGATACTACGTTAAGCCTACGCCGTGACGTTTTCATATCATAGTTATTCTTAAAGCTTATTTAGGTACTTCCGTTACCTATTCACTATCCACAGAGTGATTTAACACAAAATTTCCCCTCACAATAAATAAAATACGTAACACAAAGGAACTCCCCTAATACCACCCGCAATAAAGTAAATATAAGACAATATGTCAACCTAGAGATCACTAATTGAAACCTTACTGGATGTTTTTCAAATGTCCAAATAAACTGGAGTCTAACGACCATTAGCTGGCTATCTCTTGGTACAGTATATTTTTATTTTACTTTTTGCTTTCGCCATTGTATTCTGTTTTGTATGGTGTAGCGGTTGAGTAGTGAATGCTGGGTTAATATAAAATATATGATACAAAATTTCATACACACTCGTTGCACAATGAAACTTTGTATGTATAGAAATATAATAAAAGTTTATATAATTTGATTTTGTTTTCTATTATATTATATGGAAGCAGTGGAGAGTAGAGTTTTATTTTTTAAGGAGGTGATGCGTAAAGTAATGATTCTTTCAATTTTAACCATTAAGGCCAGTTTTGGCGCACGGGCACAAGCAAGCGACTGTAAACGCGACAGGTTGTAGATTCAATGAGGCATAGCGATGTGTAGAGTTCCGTCAATGCCTCCAGAATTAGGCGGAAGCAGGGAATGCAATGTCTCAACACCAGATTCTCAAGTGATATATTCAGGATAAAGAAAAAAAATGCTTCATGCTGTATTACGCATTCTTTAAGCTGAGTAATGGTTAAAGTACTGCTAAGACTCTGTTATCTAATTTTCACATAATTTTCAAGACAATGCATGTTGAATGGCGGTGCTCAACGCTGCGATACATCTTGTCACTACAGACTACAAGACAGACACTAAAATAATTTATACCATCAAATTATAATCGAACCCACAACGGTCAAGTCACACGCTCTACAACTGAACCTCTACAATATGACATTACGGATACTAATCTAAATTCACCATGAGTTGTATACCCACGTACGGTGAATGTGTTTTGAAGGCTCAAAGGCTTGTCTTAAGGCGTAAAATATCAATGGTTGACACATGAGATATGATACAGGGTGCAAGAAAAGAGCCCTTAACGAGCTATAAGATACGTGTTTGCTGTGCGATGGCTCTACATAGAATGTGGTTAGGTAAAGTCTTTTTTTAGAAGGCATTTTTAATTTTTTTTTTACTTAGCTTGAGGTGGACAAAGGTTTGGATGGATGGTTTTATCTAAAAGATGTAACCGTTTTATAAGACTGTTTAAGATTGTATTCCGGATTTATTATGTAGATGGACGATTGGGATGGTTGTGGGTTTGAGTTTTGTTATAGAAAGAATGAGATTTGACGATCAAAGATTTTAGGTGTAAACTACAAACAGTTGATAACCTCATGGGCGTATAATACAATAAATCATCTTCATGTTTTTTCCAGTATATACACAGAACAGGTTTTCTCTGTGTAACTGATATCTCGGCATGTGTCTAGTGGTTAAAATCGTTTATAGTTGTGATCGTGAAGAACCCAAAATCTATTAGAGATTCAAAGGTAATAGTGTTAAGAATTTTATTTATGCCATTAGAAGGTATCGCTTTAATAAAATATTTGCCATCAGAAGTTTATTCAAATAACTGAAACTCGACAATATAACATTGTCATAACTCGAAGTTCTTCTGAGGAAAAGCCAAGAGCGCGTCCTATCTTCCCCTCCACTATAACTGCGAACTAGTTTTAATAAAAGGAAGAAAGTGTATGGGCACCGCCCCGACGCCGCACTACGAATCTAAAAATTATGTTTTATATTTTTGATTGATGAGAATATTTATCATAATATGAAAAAAAACGAAGAGCTGAGTGTACGTGCTGTACACAGTATAAAAATTGATGCTAAAAACAATTTCAATATGAAAATAAAATAAAAACAATTTGAATCTATCACGTTTACACTGATTTATGCACAACATTTCTTTCTACCTTTAACCAAAAATTAATTAGAAATTTATATCGCTTATAACGTTAAATAATAAAATAAGATTCACGTCCACTAATACGGCGTTTCGTGTGATGAATTTTGGTAACATGACAAATATGAGGTCCGACAGCATCAGAATTTTGATGGGCACCTTTTGTGTATCTTGTTTCAAAGTGGGATTATCCGTTTCCCATATAATAGTGAGTGAGTGTATAAACATTTAACGGAGCGGCGTAGTGGAATTTCTAACGTTAAGCCTACGTATATTGTTGGTAATAAGTCGGATGAAAGGCTTGCCCTCTCGTTGAAGACGTATTGCGTAAATAGACAAGATCCAAAAAAATCTAAGATTTTCTTTGTAAACCGGAATATTTTTAAGATTCAAGCCTTATCCCATATAGCAGGGTCGGCAGAGGAACATTTGGGAGTAAAGACACTTCCATTCATCACTTTCCGTCCAATTCCAGAGGTGTTGCGTGTTGAGTGGCGTAAATCAGCGCCGCGCTTTGGTATAAATAACAGGTTTAAACGCTATCATGCTGTAGTGGAATTGTGTCTAAACTTAAAAGTATTGATTGTAAGCTTAATTTTAGCAAATCAATTAAAAAATGAGTATAATTCTAATAGAACTTTTATATTTTAGAAATATCAAAACCCGATATAAGACTTGGAATAAAAAAATTAGACGTAGTTCCTGTCATAAACATTTTTAAGCGTTTGATATATAACCTATATGGAATATACTTGTCTTATAGGACTTTGATGTTTACCTCTTTAGATAGATAGCTTGTTTGCCTAAATGTTGAAAATACTGAAATTTAGGCCGACGTAAATTTATAGCCATCGATTAGATCGGTTTGAAGATTACTTAGAACTAACACCGTATTGGGCTTTATTTATCTATTTTGATTTATGTTGACGATAAAACCTATAAATATGTATAAAAAATGTAGTTTTAAAAAAAATATAATTGTTTACAGTAGAAAATGGAATAATCGGGGCTAAAAAACAATGATTAATATGAAATGCAATGTGTAAAAGCCGTAAACCATAAAATTGAAACTCAGCAATTAAAAAAAAAATAGATTTAAAAAATCTTTTAATAAATTACAAAATAGGTTATAAAAAATAACATACAAAGTTTGGTTTCATAAAAAAGATAATGATGAATGCTTTCTCTTAATAAAATTTTTTGCTCAGTTTCACGCTCTATTTCACAAAGCACGTTGTTTGAGATACCCTAATGTTAAAGGACGTGGAGTATTTCAGTTGATTTGCTTTTGCCCAAATTAAAGACTGCTTAATGGTAGAACTCCTTGCCGCCAGAACAAGAAAAGTTAATAATTAATTCTCCGAGCGTGAACCGTATACTTAACCCTCACGTTTACACTCAGATACTGTCCCTTTTATTATTTATTTATGGCTTATAAATAAATAATAAAATGTTAATAAAATTTTTTTACCATATTAGGTGGGTTATGTAAAATTTTTTAATCCACCATTTTGTTGCGATGGCCATTTTGGATTAACAACAATATTGATTCTATGTGATTTCATTGCCGTCAGAACTTAAGTCGGAAACTAAATTACAATTCAATCGGACACTGAGAAGTGGGTCAAATTGACCTTGCAAGACACTTCATCAAGACCTTGCAAGATTCTTCCACACACATAACTCACACACA
>DWAO01001036.1:0-20962 GCA_018230605.1 Heliconius congener | reverse complement strand
AGAAATGAAAATATAAATGTAAATAAATATTTCATTTCCTCGAGTGGGGATTGAATCCACGACCAGTCTATTTTACAGTCACACTTTGTGCCCCTGCGCCACGACTGGCCTCTTGTAAAATATTATAAATAAATAATAATAATATTTTTTTATAATATTCTATTATTATTATTTATTTATAACATTTTAAGACATCATTTAATAAAAAACTACTAAACTTTTATCAATGAATTGATAAAAGTTTATAAATAATACTTATTTGTCTATTTATTTCTAAAATTTAAATGTGAATTATTTAAATTTTAATTTAATTTTTTATTAATAATAGAAATTTATGAAAATGTTGGTCACCCGAGTATCACAATCGTAATTTATTATAAGTGATAGAATCACCGGAAACATAATTGCCGTGACGAGATAAGTGAATCCAGTGAAAAATTTAAGATGCTGTGAAAACTACTATGGCATTGACAATATATTCTCAATAAATTCTACAATACAATATATTCTCAATACATTCTCAATAAAATTTATTATTCATTCTTCTTAGGATTTCGTGACCAAAGGAGTTTAGAAGTTTGCTGTCTGTCTACATGTCCGTGTGTCACCAGGCTGTATCTCATAAACCATGATAGTCAGGCAGTTGATATTTTCACAGATGGTGTTGGTACATCAGCACACAACAGGATATGCAGCAGGGTGGGCAGAGGGAATCTGGTATTAAGACACTCCATTCTCCGATTTTCGCCAAATTTAAAGGCATTGCGGGTTAAGTGGAGGAATAAATAAAAATAAATATTTCATTTCCTCGAGTGGGGCAGCAAATTTGGCAAATTTATTAAAACCACCAATTTGTGATGTAAAAGTCGTGTAGCCCCGGACAGTGGATAAAGGGTGGTAGTATATTATTACTGTCAATGTGTGCAATTTAAAGAAACATAAAATGTAGTTTAATTGGATCGCGAGTGCCGAGTCAGTAAGCCGGGAGTGAATGAAAGTGAAAAAAAGTTTTGTTCCCACCACAAAAAAATCACCGCTAATGTCTAACTTAAACGCAGGTTATCAAATATATTAGTATCTAAGTGCTCCTACTTGCTTGTTTGTATTCAATTTTGAGTGAAATTTGATATTTTTTAATAATATTTTGTAACAGTTGTTGAACTATTTAAGAGTTGTGTTCAAAAATGTTGCGTTATAATGATTGGGTATCCCCGACAGGAAAATATCGGATACTCCCGGATATGGACTTAAGTTTTGAAATTCGTAATATTGTTTTAACAAATAACAAATTTAGTATGATTTTACCATTTTATCATTATTGGCATAGTTTTTTACCACCCATGATGACAGATTGGGAATAAAAACATTCAAAATCTTTTTTAAGACCGAGAAAAAGAGACTGAACACATCATACGCGGAAAAATTTTTGGAAGGGCTGGATTCAGTGCCAAGAATGTAAACACTGAGCCTCTGAAGATTGCGCTTGTTTCGGCTATTTTCGACTAAAAAATCTAACTAACTTTTTCTAACTTTTTTTCATATGATATAAATAAAATATTTTTAAAATTATCCGTTGCCGAGCAAAATCAATGCCTTGTTATCTCTAATATTTGACGTGTGTTAGTGCAGTTTACAGTATATAGATATGCAGTATGCATATCTATATAATCATTTCAAGTTTTAATGTTACTTATCATACAAAGATTGATCGTTTTTGCAAAACAACATACCTACTGGGAAATGATCTCGAGGCTTTCCTTAGGAAATGGATAAATTTAAGATGCACCTATTTATACTGTGGGCACTTCCATTGAGTGAGGTACGTAGCACGCTCATCAGTTGAAATTAATTATCTAATTACTTAAACAATAATTATGTTTTATAAAGATTTTAATTTTTTTATTTAATTTTAATAAATTAATCAAATTATTAGAGAATGAGAATTTTCATGAGTATTAGTAGTTTTTAAAAATGGGCACTAGGTACGATAAATACTTGTAAAAATTTCTTGTTTTTAAAAAAATAAAATCCTCTCAACAGAGGGTAACTTTCGAAGGTTATCCTCTGAAAGTTAATATTGAACACTACCCAAGTGCATTACCCAATTCACGGACTGTGCTAGAATAGATTTACAATATCAAAATATTTCTACCCTACAAACATAATTTTACTGTACTTGACAGGTGAAAAATACAAAAACGTGGTTTAAAATCGATTTAAAGTCTAACTTTAACTCTAACTAACTCTCGTAATGAGAATATTTTTTTTTACTGTTTCATGATTCAAGTCAATTTTTTTAACATGTCTTTCGTTCTAATGTGTCTTTCAGCTAGCCTTATAAAACTTTTAGAGATTATTCTAGTCTACATAAATACCAATAGTTTTTAAATTTACTCCTATAAAAAAAATACAATATTTATCAATAAAAAATACAACAAAAAGCAATTTCTCTTCGCTACAGCTTTTCAAAATTTTGGTAAAATTAAACTTTTTTAAAATCTATTGTTTTCCGATTCTATTTCCAAGATTTATAGTTACGAACGATAGTTTAAACTATTATATGATACGAAAGGCCTATTATAGAAATATATTAAGAAAAAAATTACAAGCGCAGACCCAACAGTCGGGCTGTATTTGCCAATTTTGCTTAACTATCTGATTTTTTCAAAATTTAGTTCGCTTAGTGGCCAGTTAAAATATATGGTTAGCAAACTTGTGTAAAAGAGGATGAATAGATTATAAAAGCAATGCAATATTTAAAAACAAAACTAATTATACTTACATGATAAATTCGATATAAATATATTTATTATATTTATACAGTTATTAATATATATGTACATATATTAAAACCAGGCAAGAATATGTTTCACACCGACTGTATATAACTATAGTAGTTAAACTGAAAGACACAAAATTTCTATGTTTGCTTTTTTAACCCTAAATGTGCTTTATATTTATCTACATAAATAAATCTTACACGGAAGGTTTTCTTTTATCTCAGGCACTATTTCGTAATTTATGGTAGCGAGCTTATTAAAAATTATCAAAATATCTACTTTATAAGTACATATAAAAATATAGGAATATAGAAAGTACATATAAAAGTATAGAAATATAAAATATAGAAAGTTCTGTTTTAATATTGAGATAGGCTTGCGTTTGACAAGAAGCCTGATGAGCGTTGATGTGATCTACGTTGCTGCACCCTTGACTAGAGGCACTGGGGTGTGACTGAAGGTAAAAGTGTCTGTAGTCTTATACAAAATCTTTACATAATTTTTAACTTATGTATTATTCTGATGTTTAATCTATATTACTGCAAAGTGAATTTCGCCTCGAGTTACTGCGTGAATATGGAATAAACATCCAATCTTACAAATTTTCGTATTTATAATATTAGTAGGAAGGCCGATACGATAGGCCCTTTGTTGATTGGTAAATTAGATACTTTTATCTTTTTTACTTTAAACATTTCATATTCTTATTAGCAGTTCTGACAGTCTGACGCATTGAAACAGCGCCTGACTGTAAGCAAGATCGTCGTGGGTTCGATTCTTACTCGGTTGTAATATTTAAATCATGATCATCGAGGATCAACGCTCAACAGAAGTGGGAAACGGAGTTTCTTAACACCGGGTTCCCTATGTCTACCATGCTGTTCGAGAAAAAGGAGTTTCACGATTTTTCTCAACGCCATATTTTGTTAGGAAAATATGACGTGACGAGCTATGATGTTATATAGCTTATATAAAGTATAGCTTAGTTAATTTTAAATAGAGAATATATTGATGCGATGTATACTAATTTTCGATTTCGAAAACCAAATAAATTGGTCTAGTCTCTGTTAGTCTCTGTTATAATATAAACAAAACTTTTTATAAATTAAAATTTTTATTTATAAATTTAAAAACACTCCGAGCTTACTTATTAACATACAATTTTACATATTACGAAGCCAACGAAAATGTACAAAATAGTGCAAATAAATGCATAGCAAGGCAAATAGAAATAATTCAATCCCACATTACTGAACCCCCATCCGCCGCATTTACAGCCAGACGTGGTCCGCTGCGCCACGATAGCTAAGCGCAACGTACACTTGCCTTCAGAATACATGGATTCAAATCTTGGTACATAAAAAATATTTGTTTATAATTTGATTTAATATAAATGATGAATTAATAATAAATACAAACTTTTGTAATATATATTATTTAGTATTTTGTTTCAACTTAACGTATTTCGCAAATAGCTGGGTAGGCAGAGACGACCTAGTCATTAAAACGCTCCTTAACCTGATTTCTGTGCGAATTTGGAAAAGTCACGCAATTTGGCGGAATGCAACGTCGCACTGTCTTACCATAGCCTAATATTATTTTTTTTAATTGGAATCGAACCACCAACCAGAGTTGGCGGTCAAATGCCACTCCACTTGGTTACAACGGCCTCAATGCAAACAAAACATTCAATCATTGACAGGTAGAGTCCCGGCGTATTGATGTCTTATCATATACGTGACGGGTCAGGTTATGTATCAAACTCATCTTCAGTTCTAAGATTAAGTGAAGCTGTGTGATAAGAAGTCTGTATTATCTGAGGAAAAAGAATTGTAGGTATTGTTCTATTTTTTATTGTTTATATTTATTAGAGTGCAAAAACTAACTATGGAACCTTAAATAATTTTTTACACTGACATCAATCTTTTTTTTTTAAATAAAATGAACGGCATGCTGTATTCCTCACAGGTAGTAGGGTAGGCATAGGGAACCTAGCGTTAAAACACTCCGTTCCCCATTCTGGAGGTATTGCGTGTTGAGTGGCGGAACTTAACGCCACGCTTTGCCTCATGAGCAGAGTGAAGAAATGAAAATAAATATTTCAGTTCCAATATTTCAGTTCCTCGAGTGACGATCGAACACAAATCGTGCCGCTGCGCCACCACAGGCCTCTTTTTTTTTGTTATCTTTAATAGGTCGTTTGGGACCCTCCGCTCTATGTTTTTCCCTTATTTTGTAAAGATTATTGATTGACACGCATTATTTTACTAATGATTAAATTTTTTTTTCAGCATCAAGCTTTATGCCTCTTATGGCAAAGTAAGGATAACACCCCTAGATAAATATCTCCATACTCCACTTCCTGCCTGAATTTAAGACATTCAACGCTGCACTTTGTCTTACCAAAGTGGAGAAATTACCTAGTTCAGTTACGATGTACAAGCCGTGGTCGTGATTGAGTGCGATTCCCAGTCAAAGAAATAAATTTATTAAATAAATTATTTTCATTTCTCTACTTTCATCAGTCAAAGTGCAGCGTTGAATGTAAATAATAATTATTTAATTTGAAATCTTATAATGAATGTACCTACATAATATATAAAACATATATTCTTTAAAAGTTTATCATTTTCCATTATTTACAATAACTTACGTAAACGTGAGTATTTTTTTTATTAGGGTTCCGTACTCAAAGTCTATCAATCAGTCACTGTTCTCTAATTTATGTACCGTGATAGACAGTTGTTCAGAGATGATGAACATATTTCTGTTGTCACTATAACAATATCCTATACAACAGACACGATATTTGCCGTTTTTATGGATAATGTATCTGAACCCTCAAATGCACGAGTCCGGTTTTTAGGTAAGTATATTATTTAAAGTTATAGTACGTAGCTATGTATATTATTTAAAAACTAAGAAAATTACAGTATTTTTTAATTGCCATACAAATTTGTCTTCTCGCGCACATTTAGCATTCTTATTCTATAAATATTTATAACACATATATACATAAAAAACAAAGGCTTTAAATCTACATATTTGTTTCGACGAAAGATAAAATAATATAATATATTTCTGATAATGTCACATCACTGATTTTGAATAACTTGTTCTACTTTCGTAAGTACCTATGTAAACATGTAAATTCTTAGAACGCCTATTTAGATAAAATTTTGACATTTTTTTGTATTGAAATTAATCCTTTTGAAATTAAGAGTAATAATCATCGCGATCGTAACGCCGTTGCCGTTTCTTATGGATCTGATCGGTTAAGGATTTATACTTTACTCTGCAGCAAAGCGTTGCGTTGAGTTCTGCCACTCAACACGCAAGCCCTCCAGAATTCGGCAGAAAGTGGGGAACGGAGTGTCTCAACACCCTCATAGGTCTGCCTACCCTGCTGTGTGCGGGATACAGCGTGAAGCTGATTTATTTATTTATTTTTACTTTACGCTGGGTTCTCTTCATGGGGATTTCTAGAGATATGTTCTAGTGCTAGGTCTGTAGTGGGTATAAGACAATTCATTGATAACTTTGGTGAGGACCAGGTGATCACGGGCCATAAGATAAAGTGGCGCTTGGATTTATTATAGTCCAACCAGACTTAACTGGTAGAACAGAGCAATGTCTCTTGATTTCTTAAGGTGTTTATCATGAGGAAATTCATAAATCTATATTGCTTTAAATGGGAAATGTATAAAAAAATGTGTGTTAAATCAGTATTTTCTACAGAATTCAGCTTAGAAAGAAAAGTTATTTCAACGGCCTGAAACCAATAATTTAAAAAGTTATTCAATATAAGCGAATATATATATTTTTTTGTCGTAGGCCTTCGTGGAGCAGGGGTACAAGATTGCGACAGTAGTGCGATAGTTCTGGGTTCGACCCCCACTCTGGGGTATGACTTATTATTTATTAATATTTTCATTTCTTCGCTGTAGCACCAAGGCAAAAGTCCGGCGTTGAGTTAAGTGAGCGCTTAGTGACGCAATGACCAAAAAATTATTATTTTTGATTTATAATTTCGAAAATGCTAACAAATAAAGGTCAAATTATGTGTATCAGAATTGTTTTAAGGCAGCGTGAAATTTATCGATACTTTTTTGTACTACATGTAATTTTCCATTCCATTTTCTAATCAGATTGTACTACAAGAAGTTATTATGGTTCTGACTTGAAAAACAATCTAAAAAATATAAAATGAAATGCAATAGTATATTAGTATATTTCTCGCTTAAAGTAGCAGAAGTTATAAAGTAAACATTTTTAATTGGGCATTGTGCTTAATAATATCAAATCCTTGGTTACTATTTGTATAACGTCAGGCCATGCAATCTATAGACTGACATGACGGGCACTAAATACTTATAATAAATTTTTCAAATATTTAAGAGTCTAACTGATTTCCAATTATATTATGCACCAAAGAAAATTAAATAATATTATTATGGAACGTCCTTCAAAAAATCGAATGTAAACTCTGACAGCTGGCAACACTGAATGTAGCTAATGTCAATTTCGTCAACCCACCTTGCGTTTGCTATAAATGTATTACATTTTTTATTGTTTAAATAAAAACTGAAAAACTCGTTATAAATGGCTGACAAGCCGCCTGAAGACGGTTACATATCCGTAGTTGATGAAGAGCCAGTGTTTTTGGAGCTACTCAAGTGGGATGCGTCACAATCGCAAAAGCAACATGAACCAAGGAGTTTGGAAAAAGCAAAAAGTCCTGAGCAAACCGTGCAAAAGTCTACAGACGAGTCGGATCCGTTTGATTTGAGCGATGCCGCGTTTACAGAAACATTTAGACTTTCAAAAGATCTGGCGCGAAATCTTTGTGAGGAATTAAAACCTGTTATGCCCGAAACAACGAAATCAATTGAATTTTCTGTTGAGAGTAAGGTACTGAAATAACTGTTTATTTATTATAATAATATTTTTTTTATGAAAGTAGAATAATTTTTGTTTTAGGTAATGAATAATAATATTTTTAATTGGAATATAAGAAATCTAAGTATATAAATAATAAAAATAATTTTACTTCTGCTTTATATTTACCCTGGATACAACAGGATAGGCAGAGAAACCCTGTGACAACAGTCCATCTTCTGCTTTCCACACTGACTGCTCAGTGGTGAAACTTTTATCCTTATAAATTGGGATAGCAAAAATAATTCACTCTCCAACTAGGATTAAACTTAAAACCATCGCATTTTCAGTTAAACAATAACATAAGGTATATGTAGTATATAATATGACATGATGATAATAATGTTTTAGGTTTACTTAAAAATATATAAAACTTATTTAGTAAATATATGTTTTACAGGTCATAGCGGCCCTATCTTTCTATGCTACGGGCAAATATCAAAAGTCTATTGCAGGTAGATCTGATCCAAACATAACACAATATTTTGTATCGACTGCTGTGGTGCAAGTGACAGAGGCCATGAATCATCCAACAATTGTGAAGAAATACATACATTTCCCACACTTGAGAAATGAAAGAGAACTTGTTAAGAGTGGGTATGTATATAATATTTTTATTATGTGTATCTTGTTAAATGACAAGTGCTTTTTTTTTGTCAGTTTCTCCATGTATCCCACAAATAGCAAGGTGGGCTGAGCGAACCTAATATTAAGACTCTTCATTCTCCCCTTTTTGCTGATTGAAGAGGCATTGTGTTTATTGGCTTTTAACATCATGGTTTGCTTTACCAGAACAAGTAAATGAAAATATTAAAATAATTCATTCTCCTGAGTGGAACCCACAACCATTGCATTTACAATCATACTACTGGGCCCCTGGGCCGCAACAGTCTGTAATTTTCTGTGTGTTTTAGAAAATAAAATATTTGTATATAACAAGAACTTGTTCTGTGTGTTTTGGATATTGATTAAGCTATACAGCCATTAAACTATTAATGTTCTTGACAATGTTCTTAACAAGCTATGTTGATATGCCTATATGATTATTTTTTGGCATCTTTATAGAGAGATTTTTACAAATTCTACTACCCAAGAATTATTGTTATAATAGTTGATTTGGCAGCTGAGAATATTATTTAGTAAATGGTTTTAACAATTTTATTGTGTTATTCTATACTAAAGAAAAGAAAACATTTTAGAAAATGTGTAAACATTTTAATATACTCTTTGACTATTAAAATGGGGAGTGAAAATAATAGGATGGAAGCTGTCATTGTAAATGAATTTATTTACTATTAGTAGTAATTACATATTATTTTAATAAATTTCAGGTTTTACTTGAAATACGGTATACCAAATGTAGTGGGATGTGTCGACTGTGTTCACATACCTATTGCGAGACCAAGTGGGGATCAGAAGAAACATTTCAATAAATCATATCATTCCAAGAAAGTGCAGATTGTAAGTATTATTTTTGATTAAAAAAACTACATTTAATTTTACACCATACAAAATATAGCAAGGTACTTTTTACCGAATTTGCGTAACCCACGACGAAAACGGAATTGTTTCCATGTTGACGTGTCTGTGTGAGTGTCTTCATATGTATATTCCTTCTAAACAAATGAAGTCATCTTGATTTAGTTTCTTAATTTTATTTGACGCCAGTCGTGGCGCAGGGGCCAAAGTGTGACTGTAAAATCGACTGGTTGTGATTTCGATCTCCACTCAAGGACATGAAATTTTTACTTACATTTTTATTTTCATTTCTTCGCTCTGGTGTCGAGGCTAAGCGCGGCGTTGAGTTTCGCCACTTAACACGCAATGCCTCCAGAACTTGCCGTAAAGTGGGGAACAGAGTGCCTTAACACTAGGTTCCCTCTGCCTACCCTGCTGCGAGCGGGATGCAGCGTGAAGCTGAATTTTATTTGAAAGTTGACTTTTGAACTGTGTATTAAAGTTGACTTTATAGCCATGGTTTCGCTTTCCTAATTGTTTTTAATAATTATATATAAATATAATATCTAATAATTATATATTTTCAGATATGTGACAGTAATATGAACATAATGAGTGTGTACGCCCACCCGGGCGGGTCGCTGTCCCACGATACAATATTAAATCAACACGCTGTCAAAATTGACCTGGAAAGTCTTAATAATTCTAGAGATTTATGCTGGCTTCTTGGTATGTATATATATTTATTAATTTTTATAAATTTAATCCCTCACTGCAGTGACGAGGCAAAAATCGAATCCACAACCAGTCGATTTTACAGTGCCCTTGTGTGATGACTGGCCTTTGTTAAAAAATTTATATTTAGAGTTATAGTTCTAAGGAATTTAAAGTATAAATTTCTTTTAATACAAATTTTATGGATTCTTCCTCCAAACGATTCCATTCCTCTGAGTGAAATTTAAAACGTCGTTTAATTCTACAGGTGGCAGTCATTATTCACAAAAACCATATTTAATGGTGCCGATACCGAAAATGACAAAGAAAGCACCGGAGACACCGGAGAAATACTACACAAACATACACACTCAGACCCATAATGTTGTTTTAGAAACTGTAAAACAATTGAAATCGAGATGGAAGTGCCTTCAAGCCACTTGTAACAAACAATTTGACCCGCCTACTGTCGCCATGACAGTTGTAGCTTGTTGTATTCTTCATAATATGTGTAATTCTAACAGTTTACCTGTTGTTCAAATGACTCAGACTGAGGAAAGGCTGGAGGCAATGAAGCAAAGAGTCGCTAACACTCCCATATCAAGAAAACAGGTGGAGGATCCTCGCGGAGTTCATTCGAGGAACATCTTGATTGAACGTCTCTGGAATGAACGTAGAATAAATCCCGATACAAATACTAAGAAACGCGCTGCTAAGAAGGATAGAGTAATTGAACCCCAGTCACATCAAACACAAATGGTTTCTCAAAGTTTGCACGAAGACCCCAAAAGGCCTAGAATAGTAATGAATAACCCCTACGGCTTGGGTGTCAGTATGGCGCCCGCTTGGGGTCATTATCCTCAACATTAGATTTTAAGGTTACTAATGACAGTATTATTTAATGATCTGTAAATATATTACGTTTATTGATATTTTGTAAGAATATAATTATTATGATATTAAAATTTTATACAGTATAAGTATTATTTTTACACATTTCTGGTAACAGGTAGGGTAAAAGAGATTCTCCTGTTTTGGATCAATCCAATCAGAGTGGGAGTATGGGTATATTTTCCCACACTTCAAATCATATGGCCACTACAACCCAAGTCTATTCAGTAACGGAACTTAAAGCCATGCTTTAGCTTGATGCCAGAGCAAAGAAATGAAAATAATTATTATATATCCATTATTAATAAAATAATTCATTTCCTCGATTGGAAATTGACGCCATGACCACCGCGTTACAGTCAGACGCAACTAGTCTTATGAAAAAATTGCAGCGGAAATTGTTAAAATCTATATGGAACTAACTTTAACGTAGCCCTCGTAATCCAACGGAAAGGACTGACCGATTGTATGATACATATATGTCCAATGTAAACCAGATGGGTAGTTTTACATTGAAACGAAGAAACACTATGAAATAAATCCAATGCCTCCTTCACAAGCTGGTGATGACCTCTTAATAGTACTTTTAACGTCCGATTTTATCGGTTTTCAAATTTCGTGAGTTTCCTAGGTGAATTTTCGCTTTGTAAAGAAAGGCCTTGGCTTCGGCTATCCTGCTGATATATTTCGATTTGACTGACGAGCTGACCGTCGCCTCGGCTGTTTTAACCCTGCGGTCTTCCTGGAGAAGGGCTTTTTGTTTTAGGAGGTGTGACAGGGTGGTTAAAGGGCTTTTGGGATCTCTGTGAGATTTCAGGCGTTCGGCGTGGAGGACTCTCTTGAGAAGAGCGTGAAAACTTAATAATATGAGTGGTCACTGTTAAGAAATATATCTAAAGACAATTTGTCAAAGATATAGAACGTATAGAGTGACCTTTTCGATAATATGGAGGATATATAACAGTTTTAGAATCGAACGGGGAGCATTCTGGTGGGACAACGTGCTTGATGTGGGTATTTGGGCTTCAAATGTAGCCTGTACATTGATATGGGTATCAAACCAATTACATACATTGGGCTCTAAATGTATGTAATTGGTTTGATACCCATATCAAGCATGTTTTAAAAAATGTGTAATCTGTCATTTTGTTGCGGCTATCTATATATAGCTATCTTAGATGTATTATACAGTGTGCTGTAGTTTTCTAGTCATGCCATTTCAATTGATACACATATCGAATGTGATTTAAGAAATATATAGTCCCCCATTTTATTGTGGCCATCTTGGAATTATTATAACATGAACATGATATCAGTTTTGCGATTCATTTTAAAAGTATATATTTAAAGAAAACTACAATAATAATATTATATTATTTATTATATATCATATACTTTAGTTCTAAAAGCTTTATATAAAAAAAAGTGTTTATACTATTATTATGATAAGGAAGTGTATTATTTTTATTATCTAGAGCAGGGGTTCCCAATCTTTTCTTGATCAAGGACCACTTTTATATCATTCTTGGTAGCAGGAACCACTAAGCATGTAGGTATAGTAAAAATTAACTAACTGTGATAATCAAACAGAAACTTCGCCTCACCATCCCCAGTCATAAAATAAAATCGTTCGCGGACCACATTTAGGCTTCTGCGGACAACTTGTTGGGAACCAGTGATCTAGAGGAACAGAGAGCTAAGTGACACATTCTATAGTTCTCAATTTATTTTTATTTTTTTAAATAAATCTTAAGCTTAATCTGGTTGCTGTATCCGATCCAATTTTCGTCAACAGTCGAGTGACGGATTTCAATGCCGCATTTATAGTGATACCAGAGCTAGGATCTGAAAATAATTAAACACCCCGAGTAGGAATCGAACACAAAACCCTCGCATTCATGAACAATACACAGTTAACAGTAATCCATTCTGGATTACGATGTACAATCATAATGTGTAATTTTTTTTCATTGTGTTATATTGTTATATTTTTTTTGTTGTATAATGTAATAAGATATTTCAATTTAATTTATTTATTCTAATCATCACTGTAGAACAGCTATAAGCATAATATTAGTGTCGTTAATATATTTATATTATTCTGTCTGTGAATATATATTTATATATTCCTATATTATATTCGTATATAAACTTTTTATTATTATAATGATATAGATTAATTTTTATTTACTTTATTCTTTATTAAAAGCTTGTGCGATTTGATTGGCGAGTAACGACGCTATTGCCATGTTGGGACAGTTAGATGTCACTGTGACGCCATTTTCTTCTATTTTCACAGATAATAAAACCAGATCTTGTGACGACATCATTCTGCCAGCGAATCTGATAGTGAATAAAATAAATATATCATTTAACGATATCAAAAAGAAATAATAAACATTTTTAGTATTGGCCATCCATAAATAACGCCACAAACAAATGTAATTTTGAAATTGCTGTTTTAATTTACTAAATCCTACGTACACAATTGTGACATATATGCAACATAAAAAATTAAGTTCTGTTTTAGTTACATGCATATGGAAAAAAATAATGGTTCTATAAAGTGTAATTTTCCAATTTATATTTTTGTTGAGTCAAAAAACAAATTTGATTTTCTTTTAACCCTTTGCCCTCCGTTGTCGCCGTATTTGCGACATTTAAAACGTAATAGTAAATCCGCTTCAGTGCAAAGGGTTAATTTAAGTAAAGGTTACATGGTCATTTCGTTATCTTGACTAACAGACAGCTAAAAAAAACATATAATAACCATTTCTTTATTACCTAAGGAAACTTCCAGAAGTTGTAATGGCGGCTAAGTTAGCAGTTTCAAATACACGCTTCGATATAGATTGTTCATCATCCAATTTATTTGCATTTTTGCTACACTGTAAGAATAAAAGAGAAATACATAAATAATTAAAAAAAAATAGTTTAATTATTTTTTTTTAAGCTTCACGCCGTATATTATACACAGCTGGTGTTAAGAAACTTGCCGTCACTTTCCACCGAACTCTAGAGGCATTGCATGTTGACTGGCGGAACTCAACTACGTGCTTTGCATCGCCAGAGCAAGGAAATGAAAATAAATGAAATTTATTAATTCGATTTTTTCTTTAAAAAATACATTCATTCAATTTTCTTAAAAAATATTAACCTAAATTTTACAATTTGTTTTTCAGCTACACGCATACGATCCAAATATTTAGATCCATACTTTCAGCCGGTGTCCTACTTTTTGGTTTGTGTTAAATTACAACTAGTTTTCAATGTATTGAATATTGTCTTTAAACTCAAAATGTTATTAGAACACGAAAGTAATTCAGATTTTGATAAGTAAAATAAAAAAATAGTTTTACAACAATTTCTTTCTTTTTAGTAATATTTACCTCAGTCATCCCCCTTAGTTTTCTCTGTTCTGTATCAAACCGCGTTTCCGACATTGTGACGGCGCGCATCAGTTCCCCGACCGGTGGGGTTATTGTCACTGGGACTTCACCTATATACAGTAAGTAAATAAAGTAGTACATGATACAATAAAAAAAACCTTTAAACGTCTAATAATTACTTATGTATAATTTTAATAAGGTAGGTGTGGAAGGAACGTGTGAACCTAGTGTTAAGACACTACGTTCCCTATTTCCTGACGAATTGTATCAGTAGAGCGTAGAAATAAAAATATTAAATACATATAAAAAAAATTAAATTATTATTAATTTAATTTTTTTTATATGTATTTTATCTCCGAGTGGGAATTGAACCACAAGTGATAATATATTTAAATATTTTTATAAATATGACGAATAATCTCTAGTAATTTCTACCAAATGATAATTTAATAAGTGAGCTTATTGCAATAAAAGCCATTGTCAAATAAAAATAAGTAAATAAATACAGTTTCATTCTACTGTTATCGTTTATCGTGTTATCGTGTACTTACCCTGCTGTGTGCGGGATACAGCGTGAAGGTGATAATAATGATAATAATATTATTGTTGTTATATTATTTAAAGAGTTGTGTATGACACATTCTCAATATAACTGACTGCATATAAAGTGGGTTAAGTACATGGAAAAGTTAATGTGATATAATACAGTAGGGCCTTCAGAAAATTTTAATATTTTTGATATAATAATTCCTAAGATTTGCGCGTTCAATCAAACAAACTCTTCAGCTTTACAATTTTAGTACAGAAGTAATAAACCAAAACAAATATTTTTGCATACCAAGTGAACTTATAACAGTGAACTCGATGGGCTGTATGGAGTCCGCGAAGTCCACTCCCAGTGTGGCGGTGGCGGTCGCTCCGGGAACCAGGCGGGGTATGGGCGCGAAGTCGTGTATAGTGCGAGTGCCTGTTAGGGTCTGGAATGTGGACAACATAAATACTTCAATATAGCTGTAAAAGTATCATTTTTACTTATGTAGAATAAGAAAAATATATAGAAATATCTAAAAAAACATGGAGTGCGAATTCTAATTCTGCTATTTTCAAATTATTTATTAGACGTTTTAATTTTTTTTCTTACCCTAGAATAAATAATCTTTGTGCCTTCACTTCACCTTCTTCTTAACTCGACTATTATTAATAAAGAGTGAGTGAAAAATTGATTTTATTGCATTATTTGGTATTTATTACTTACTTGTCATTATTAACTCAATATCAATATTCTTTTCTGACTAGTGAACGCTAGTTTTACATAGCACATACATAGATCGTAAGAACAAGTATTACATTCACTTACTACTGGCAGAGTGAATGAATGAATGAACGAATGAGTGGAAAAATATTTTTTTTAATTACTTAAGATATATGAACCTGTATCCATTCTTACCTTTTTATTAACTCGAACATTATCAATATCCTTCTGCGTATGATTAGTGAACGTCAGTTCTATAGCACACATAGATCTCGAGAACAGATGTGGAGCACGCGTCCAGCGCTGCGTCGCTGAGAGGCCCCCTGACCGTACACGCGATATAGCCTCTGAGAGGGTGGGCGGGACTAGGCAAGGACCCACTGGTGTTATCGTGTCCACTGTGTGAGGGACCATAGATCAATTATTATTTAGATTATAATTAATATTTGTGTTCCAGTTGAGATTTGCCCTATCTAACTTAGGTTAGGGCTAACTTCAGGGCGGTTACAACTATTAAAATCGTAGTAGAAATACACAACTTACTTTCTCCTACGTTAGGTATAACTGGTGGTGGGGAGAGAAGCCCTCCGCAAGTTGGTGTCATAGTGGGTAGAGAATTGGCCATTTCATCTAACTCTAGAAGTAGTTCTAGGTTTGATTTTTCGTTTGTATTCTCTTTTTTCTTTTCCTTTTCCTTTGTTTCTTGTTTGGGTTGTTCCTGAAATTATTATAGGAATATTCAAAGTATAGTTTTTTTATACATATATTTATTGTTTCTTTGTACCTTCACGCTGTAATCCGCATAGATTAACATTCTGTCCCGCATATAGCAGGATAGGCAGAGAAAGTCAAATGTTAACACACTCTATCCCCCACAAACAGCCCAAATTGCGAGCGTTGCATGTCGAGTAGCGGAATTCATGAATACGCTTACTAAAATTAGGATATGAAAATAATTCATTCCGCAGAATGGTAATCAAACCTCATTTGACATAATGTTTATATTTTAAACAATTTTTAAATGTTTTTCCACGTTTAGGATCTAAAAAGTATGTTTATATTTAGAAAATATAACAAAAAATTTAAAACTGTCACTCAACGTTCTGCTCTCTTAAAAATATTAAACTGATATACCTTGTGTTGTTTTATCTTCTAAAAAAATGTTCCTTCTGAACACAAACACAAGCTATTTGAACAAAACATACCTTTTTCTCTACTTTCTTAGTTTCTTTTTCTTCTTCACTGCTCTCTGAACTATTCGACTCACTCCCCGAGCCGGAGGAAGATTCACTATCAGTTTCCGAATCCGATGTTCCTGAATTGGACAACCTAAACAAATAAATATAAAAATTTAATAAGTAAGGTAGAAATCATCCAATTCGGTATATAAGTCAGTCTTCTACTTTAAGTAAGTATTAAAATGCAACATAGACACAAACACATATATAGACTAATAAGCACAATACCTTCTTTTGCGTCGCGCAGTTGGGTAAAACAATAACTTTATTTTTTTTCTAATAAAAACATTATACCACACAATATCTTAATAAGGACAGTGCATGGGGACAGATAACATTTAATTATGCTCCATGTAAAACTAAAAATGATTTATCTTATTTAGTTTAGTAATATTAATTTAATTTAGTTTTAAAAAATCTCACTTGTCATTGTTGGTTTCCTTTTGTTTCTCATGTTTCTTTTCATTATCATTGATCTCTTCCCTGAAAAAAAAATAACAAAAATAGATCAACTCAGAATTTGATAATTAAATTTGAGTACAATACATTCCAAATAAAAGAATGAAGTTTTAAATTAATATCTTTTATAATTATCCAAATTATTATTATCTTTTTTTTGTTCACTAGTATGCATATAAATTGTCTTATTTTTTCAATTTAATAATTTCTGCGTGGTTATCGAGCTCATCGGCTATTTTGACATAAAATTAGATTTGACTTTTAAAGTATTCATCATAAATAAGGATAAACTCACCCATCAGAAGATTCTTCAGAACTGCTGGAGCCTGACGACGATGACGAGGACGATCCCGAACCATTACTGTCAGGTTCAGAATAGAAGCTCTTATTATTCTGTAAGAAAACAAATCTAGTTATTATAATTGAGTATTTTACAAAAAATAAAAGGTATTTCATTTAAAAAGAAAAGTTATAGAAGCCAAACGTGATGGCTGGTCTCGGTCACCTTAGGGGCGTCGTGGAGCGCGGGCGGCGCGGGCTGGCGCGCGGCGGCGTGCGCGGTGGCGCGCGGCGCGGCCGGCAGCGGCCGGTAGCCCGCCGCCGCCGCGCCCACGTACTGCGACAGCGAGCCCACCGTGTATTGCTCACGGTCTGGAATGGTATTGGTGAATTTCTACTTAGAATTCTAAGTTCTTTCTTTGTGCTGTTTATTGAGTTGTTGTATGCATAGTTACCGGATAGCGAATATAATCGTTTAAAATCAATAGTGGTGCAGTGGTACAAGATGAAGAACGCTAACTCATCAGACTCCGCTTGTAACCAAACGATTATTTATTAAAAAACAGTTTCGGGATCTCTAAGCGGTTGCTCGAGTCGAACTCCGTTTCCAAAATAAATATTACATAACAAAAAGTACCGATCATATGTTTGTAATGTAAGAAATAGTTAAATTAAATTACTCTGCACGCACGGTTTACGAACGGCTTTTCCGGATAAGACACAAGCCTAGTAGTAGTTCAGTAGCAAGCAACCCTCATTGAGGTCTACGAATCCTCGAAGCATGAGCGTTCACGCATGTCGTGGCAGGTAGTGACGCACGATGGGAACATTGAGAAATAACAACCTTCACTTTATCCCGTAGCATATCACTACAAGAAAAGACCTTACAGTTATATCGTAATGTGTTGGAGTTTCATAAAAAAAAATTACATCAGCTTCATCAGGGAACCTAGTGCAACACTCCATTCACCACGTTCTACAGAATTTTTCAAAGCGCTGCGTATTGAACGGTGGAACTCAACGCCGGGCGCCTAGGCGAAAGAATATGAACAAATAATAATCGATTCCCTCGAGCCTCGGCTCACCTTTAAAGTTACTCTGCACGCACGGCTTGGGCTTGTCCGGGCAGAACACGAGGCGCGCGTAGCCGCGTAGCACGCCGCCCGCGGGCTCTACGAAGCGGCGTAGCAGGCGCGCGCGGTCGCGCACGTCGTAGCTGGCGTCGTAGCGCGCCAGCGACAGCACGTAGAGGCACGCGGGCGCGGTGTCCGGCTGCGTCACGGACAGCTTCATCGCCAGCGAGAGCAGCTGCAGCTTCACCAGCTCGTCCTGTAAAGTGACGGAATTGTATACGTTGTTGTATTTTTATGTGTTAGTTATTTAGTTTAAGTTACAATAGAAGGGCAGTCAGGGTTGCAAAGTGACTGTAAACGCGCCAGAAATGGAAATCAAACCCACTGAATCGATCACCATTCGAGAAAACGATATATTTAATAATATCATCTTCTCTCTCAACGAAGTAAAGTGGTGAGTAGTGTCTTGACACTAGGCTCCCTCTGCCTACTCTGCTACATGCGGAATACAGCATAAAAAAATAGCCTTAAAGTACTTCATTACGTCAATTTATTAATATTTAGTAGACCAGAAAATTAACCCTGTATAAAATGATGACTGAAGACAAACAAATAACATATCAATCAACAATAAAAAGTATTTACAATATTTTTTCATGTAACAAAACGCTATATCAAATTAACTAAACTTAACATAGTCTACAACAGGACTATTAAATACGAAAAAGACTCAATACAACTTTTTAAACTTTATTCTCACCTGATCAGCAAAATTAGACGCCATATGAGCCAAAATAGCAGCGGCGCGGGGGTGTTTAGCTCCGTGTTCTGCCACCAACCAAATTGCGGCCGCTCGGGCATTACCTGCTAGTCTGTTAAAAAAGGAATGTATGTAAAAATATATAGAACAGTCGTAGCGCTGGCACGAACACGGGAAATTGCAGGTTCGATACCCACTCGAATCTTAATGGCAGTGTCTGTGTGAACACGATTCCCTCTGCTGATCCTGTTATCTGCGTAATACAGCGAAAAGCAAAAACAATAGGATACTGAAAGCTATATGAAAAAATAACATAATACATGTATATAAAACAGAGGGAATGTAATTACCTATCAGAACGTAACAATTTAGCAGCTCTAGAAACGGCAGCCCGAGCTGAAGAAGCGCCACCACCAACCACTCGTTTCACTACGACCACTGCTTCGCATACCACCCATTCTGAAACCATTCACAATGATTATATTTATTTAAGGATAGAGAAAAAAGACCACCACCACCACCACCAGATGGTTGGACCATCTTTACTGAACAGCAAATGCAATAATCTATTCAGACACTTTTCATTTTTCGTCCAAATCTCATTCCGCCAATCTCCATATGGCCTTTATAGTGGCAGCTACAAATGCCTTACCATTTGCACTGAACTATATAACTAAATAAATAACGAATAAAAACAAAATAAAAGCTTATTTCTCACCATCTTTACTAGACAGCAAATGCAATAGTCCATTCAGACACGTTTCAGTCTCACTCTGTATGGCCACAGCTAGTCTCCCTATAGCTTGTATGGTGGCAGCCACGAACGCTTTATCACTGGAAGTAACGTAGGTTTGATATTCTCGTAAAACAACTGGGGCACTCGCTTCCGTAGCTAAATTAGTAAGTATCTCCAGTTTTAGTAGTTTTATATGTGTGGGATCGGAGTTTCGAACGAAGAATGACTTGAGGAACGGCTCGAAGAGTGACTGAAATGAATGGAAATAAAAATTCCTATTTATAAAAAGTATAAAAAATTGAACGTAGCGAGACTCGAACCTGCGCCTCTGGAAATCGACCAGTATTTTTCTTTCCTAAATGTGGAATAACATTAAAAAAATGTTAAAAATAAAAAATCTCTATGTTATATGAGCCATACATAAACAATCTTTAGGGCTTTAGTTTAGGTTATTATTTTATGTTACGATTTTAGTTCATATTGTAATACTATACTCGTGAGGTAATTATAATTAAACAATAATAACTTAAATATTTACTAATGTTTAAAAAAAGAACAACGCTTTGTGAACGCACAATAACTCTTGTATACAATACTGAGTTTTTATACAGCTTCACGCTCGTATCCCGCACACAGCAGGGGTAGGCAGAGGGTCTAATAATATTCTAGTGTGAAGACACTCCGTTCCCCACTTTCCGCCGAATTCCGGAGGCATTTCGTGTTAAGTTGCGGAACTTAACGCTGAAGAAATCGAAACATACATTTAAATAAATATTTCATTTATTCGAGTGGATCAACTAACACAACTAATTGCGTTTACAATCACATTTTGTGCCTTTGCCATACGACTAGTCTCAAATAGCATAATAATTCTTTTTTAAAATAAATTTACAAGATTTTATCATGAAACTTCACGAAATATTTATAGTCTTCAAAATAGGGGGAGATGATATGTGGTACTTAACAAATCTAAATAACCTAAAAATGTCTAATTT
>DWAO01001035.1:0-20974 GCA_018230605.1 Heliconius congener | reverse complement strand
GAACGGAGTGTCTTAACACTGGGTTCCCTCTGCCTACCCTGCTGTGTGCGGGACATAGCGTGAAGCCAATTTATTTTTTTAATTTTAAAAATATAAAAAATATATATGACATATAAACATTGCACCACATTTGTTTTCATACTCTTAATTCAACTTAAATTTTAGTTGACATTTACCACCGATACATAAATTCATGCAATCTGAAATCGTGAAATAAATCTATACATGTGATAGTTTGTACGTAATAAATTACACTTGACAAAATGCCGTAAACTACGCGTAAAATAAATCCAAACGACAAGTAATCAGATACAGGCAATTATTCACCAAAACGAGATTTATATGCAAATGAAACGTTAGGTCGTCGGTGGGCACTTTATTTTTGTTAATACATTTTTTTTTGTTGCAAAATATGTAATGACTTCTGGGTAAAATGGCGTATATACATGTTGAGATTAATATATTTTATGAATTATTTTCGCGGTAAATATTTCAAAACAATATATAAAAATAATATAGTGTTAGAAATCGGAAGCGGTTATAGTTTTTAAAACGTCACTTACACTCAACTGTCCCCCGATTGGCACAATTCTACTGCTTTTATAATTATTTTCACCTAAATCTACCCTCTTTTACACGAGTACGCTAACAATAGTTTTTATTATTATTAAGTCAGTTATTTGTATAAAGATCTGTATTATTAAGTACTTTACGTTCAAAAATCTATTTAAAATGTATTTATAACGCTTCTTCTTTATCTGTCACTTTGACATCAACTTAATTTTACCAAACTTCATAGTTCAGTCGCTTATTTGTTTGTGTAGTTTGTTGTGAATTTTTTAATTAAAATACTAAACATTTTCTTCTAAACTCAATGTAATTTTATAAAAATGCCAAAACCGACATGTGTTCAGTGCAATACTAACGATTCATTTCTTTGGCGAAGTGCAGAAAACGGTCAAATATGCAACGAATGTCACTTAGCAAACACAGTGAATAAAGAAATAAAATCTGAGACTAGCTCAGTAAAAACTGAAGGTGACGATAAAAAGGAGGAAAAAGAAGAAATTGAGAGTAAAAATGGGAAAAGTGAAGGTGAAACTACCCCTGCAAAAGCGACTGGGAAAGGCACAAGGAAAAGTACTCGATCGACACGATATAAAACTAAAGCCCCGGCCCCAGCGTCGTCTAAGCCCGCGGCGCCTCGTGGGAGAGGCCGCAGAAGTATCTTCAAAAGACAACCACTAAAAGCTCCAACTGCCACTGCTACTGTTGTTACAAGTGATTATTTATTTTTTAAGGTACAAAATTCTTAATTTTGTCGAATTTGGAGTTACATAAGACCATTTTAACAAAGTTAACAAACTATTGTTTCTAATAATTATTGCTAAAGTTACAAGCATTAAATATTTAATTTAATTACATATTTTAATTTCATGCTTTATCACATATAAGAGAATAAGCAGAGAAAACTGAATGTATGTCTACATTTTTACATTAATTGTATGTCTACATTAGATACATTCCATGTTAAATGCTGGAAATTAACATCACTTGTCTTGTCAGTGGCAAAAATAAAAATTTTCCCAAGTACCAATCAAACTCACAAACATCACATTTAGTCCAGAATGGGTTCTATTTGATATTAATTTCCTTTTTTTATTGATTAGGGTACATATATGCAAGTTGGTGACATAGTGTCCATGATAGATGTTAATGGAGATACATATTATGCTCAAATAAGAGGATTTCTAACTGACCAGTATTGTGAGAAGAGTGCTGTTATAACCTGGTTGTTACCTACGAAAGCCAGCCCGCCTCCAGAAAAGGGATTTGATCCAGCTACTTATATTATAGGTATGTCATTTTTTTGCCATTACAAAAAAGTATAATTTCTCTTTACTATAGCTCAATAGAAATATTTTTAGATATATTAAAATAAAGTATTTAGTAGATTATATATAGGTCAAAAAGCTTGTTACTGGTATTGATAAGCAGTAACAAAAGGGCTAAAAAATCTGTCTGTTTATGGAATATGTTGTATTAAAGAAAATAAAATATTAAAAAATGATTTTTTTTTAAAGATTTTTATATTTAAATTAAATATCATATTTTATTAACTTTGCTCAATTTTAGTTTTTTTTTATTGAATAATTTTTATTTTTAAAAACATTTTTTTTTGTCCCAGGCCCTGAAGAAGATCTGCCAAGAAAATTAGAATACATGGAATTTGTAATGCATGCTCCGTCTGATTATTACAAAGCAAGCAACACTCCCTATCCCCTTACAGATACAGAATTGAATAATTATAATGGATTTATTTGGACAACACTTGAATCTAAAGAGAGAACATAATTAAAAAAATTCTTAAGAACTTTTTTTTTTCTTCAACTTACATACTATATATATCCTGCATATAGCAGAGTAGACAGAGGAAACCAATAGTTAAGACAATACATTCCCCACACACACATGACAGAGCATAATACCCTTCTTTTTCCGACATTTTTTTACCAGAGTGAGGGAATAAAAATACTTTTTTGTCTCTAAGAAAAGATTGAATCCACAAACAAAATAATTCACTTTGAACCGAACATTTTCACATCCTGAAATGGATGTGAAAACTGACTTAATAAAGTAATATAAATTTTATATAATATTATAAACAAAAGAAGTAATTAATTTCAAATATTCAAATCTGTAATATGAAATAAATCCCAATTATACGTTTTATTTGATATTAGAAATTTTATTTTAGCATTTTATTCATATAATGAAGTATTCAAATAGTTAAACCCTATATTCTCAATAAAATAATTGTAAGAAGTACACTTTTGTGAACGCTGTTTTGCAATTTTTTTCAAATTTTACTACCTCTTATCAAGGTGTAACAATTACATTAATAACTCAATGAAGAAAACAAATAATACACTTAAAAAAAACATTTTTAGTTTAAATAATCCATGGTTTAACGTACGTTATTTATTTTAATAATAATAACTACGTATAAGTATTTTTTATTTAATAGACTGATTTTGCGATGACAGGATAAGTAACGAAAAGAAATAAAATCTGTCAGTGTCAAAAGCATATCGACTTATGTCAATGTCACTGTCAATACCTTTAACGTCAAGCATGTTTTATCGAAGCCATATTTTGAAGTCGGAGCTTAGTAAATAGTTTCTACTATATTAGGTTTAATATCTATTAATAAAAAGTATTTGGTGAAATACTAAATAAATTACAAAATATTAATAAAGAAATTAGTAATTATTGTTCAAAATGAGTCGCAAAGAAGCCTTATCATCATTCATTCAACAAATTCACGGTCGTCCAGTAGTCGTTAAACTTAACAGTGGTGTCGATTATAGAGGTAAAATTCATTGCAACCTTGATTTAAAATGCACTTCCTTTAATTTAGTTTTGGTAATATTACAATATTTATATTTTTATTATCTTCCTATATATTGTTTTTTCATGAAAGCTTAATAACCTTCAAGCGTTTGTTTAACATAAAATGAAATCGTAATATCTACAATTACAATGAAACTTAAGTTACTTTTTGCTATTTATCTATCTTTGCGGGTTTAGTTTATTAAATCTACATTTCTAACATTAATACCTATGTTAATGTTGAGATTGAATAAGTAAAGCATTTAGTTTTTGTTAATAATTTGTCCTTCTCTGCCTGCCTATATTAATTCATTACATACTAGATGGCAGGATCCAATGCCTTTTACCACTTAAAATCACAAGAAGTAACTTTGTAATGTAACAATTTCCTTGAATGAGAATATGTATTTTATTCATGTGCCATTTTATACAGCCATTGTTTTGCAGTGAAACATTGTCTGCCCCTAAAAAAAGTGGTGGGTTCACTCCCCATTCTCAGCTCTAGTAGGCAAATGTGTCCTGAAGAACTCAATGCAGTGGAGTATTGAGATTCCACACTCAATTATGTCTCAAATTTAAAAAAAAGTTAGGACAATAACTTTAAATTCTGTCTCCTTTATTTGCAATATTATGAACTATACCAAAAGAATTGTTCTCTATGATGGTCTCAGTAAATGTTTATAAATTGTTCAAATTAAGGTTATACTTACTGCGTTTAAACATGTTTACTTGTAAAACATTGCATAAACACACTCAAGCTCATCATTATTTGTCCTGTCACATGTTTATTGATGAATGTAAGGTCAACCTTTGTTAACAATATTTTATGATACTTTTTATTGTGCAAATTATTAATTTAAGTTTATAGGTGCTCAGTAAATAAATATTTAATGTGATCATTTTTATTTTGAAATTTCATAATTTGAATAAATATTGGATTTTTTTTATATATTACATAAAAAAAATTAAATAATTTTTGAGGTGGCTTTTGTTAAATGTTATAATAGATAAATAGTTTTATGTTTAATAGATTTTTTTACAATATATTATCTTTAAATTAGATATTTTTGTCACTTAGAGGCATATACAATTCTATTTAATTTATTAGTAAATTTAATTTTTACCTATATTAGACAACACAATTTTTTGTTTGATTAATGATGCACAAATAACATGCAGGGAAGGCATAAGGAATCTAGTTTTAGGACACTCTTTTTAACACTATCTGCTGAATTTTGGAGACATAACATGTGGAGGTGTTCAACACCATGCTCTTTGTTAAATGAAATTGTAGTCCAGTGAATGGGAGCAAACCTGCACATCATTTCGTACTGTACTCCTGACTTGTCGCATTTAAATTCAAATGCTTTCCAACTTCCTACAACAGCTCCAACTTATAATATAATATGATTTTTTTTCTCAATTACAGGAGTACTTGCATGTTTGGACGGCTACATGAACATAGCTTTAGAACAAACTGAGGAATATGTGAATGGACAATTGAAGAATAAATATGGAGATGCATTCATAAGAGGGAATAATGTCCTTTATATAAGTACACAGAAAAGACGAATTTGATCTTAAGTGTAATTTTAAATTTAAACTTATTTTTTTATTAAATAACTCATTATAAAATAAAATAAATATGATAAATATATCCGTTTATTTCTTGAAAGAAAACTTATAACTAATTATATAAAATATTATACTAAAATATGTTTATTATGCTTTAATATTCATATTTTGCATTTTTGTCAGCCCCGCTGTATGTGTATGAAAACTTTACGTCACCAAAGTTCTGAAATTAAATTTCAAAAATGTTCATTTTTCACAAAAACAAATTACTTTATTTTTTTAATTATATAAATTATACAGTTTAAACAAAATAGTTCCGTACCTTATTTTCCGAATAGCCTGCAGGTCCATTTCCATTTCCCAAGTCTTCAATTAATTTCTCTCCTCTAACTCCATATTTGTTTTGAAAATCTTCTCTTGCATTTTTACCAGCGTCCGGATTAAAAGGCACGTCCACTTTATAATTTAAAATCCTCGGATTAAACAATGGCGCCCAAAAATTCGAATACAGAATACACTCATAGCACATTATAGTGGATAATAAAATTAAAATTTTTAAGAACATTTTAACAAAATAATAATTATTATTATTAAATAAAAATTTTGCACAGACTTAATGATGTACTGAATACGAATGATCTGAAGGAAATACGCGCTCATACGATAATATTGTAAACATAAATATGAATTATAGTGTGTTGACGAATAGTTTTGTTGAACGCGCTAAGTGTTTTCAAGGTTCGTTCGGGTATGAGCTTGTAATTTTAAAGAAAGATTAATTTCCGCATATTAATAATATATATCCTCGCAAAGTGATAGTGTAGTTTATTTATGTTCAAAATATTGCTAGGTCATAAGGCATTTCCTTTTAAATGTAATGTGTAGTTAAGACTTTGTGTACTTACGAAATTGATAACGGGGCGCTTTCAGAGGTAGCGCTAAATAAAGGTAAAACTCTTTCTAGGAGGATGATATTCCAGC
This sequence comes from Heliconius congener, assembly GCA_018230605.1. Lineage (NCBI taxonomy): Eukaryota > Metazoa > Arthropoda > Insecta > Lepidoptera > Nymphalidae > Heliconius > Heliconius congener. The sequence goes on along the minus strand of DWAO01001035.1, from coordinate 15,025 downwards.
TCTTCCAGCAGAATCTTGGGCTAGTTATTATGGAGTGCAAACATACAATTTTACTATCAATAAAGCATTTGACTTCATTTGTAAGTGCGTAACACAAAGTAACTCGATATATTTAAACATTTTTTAAAGTGTATTTTGTAAACTATTACTCATAATTTGAACGTAGCGGGACTCGAACCCGCGCCTCCTGGAAACCGACCAGGCTCTGACCACTAAACCATACGTTTCGTTTCTAAATAAGTATAACTCGATATACTTGGTGGTAACAAAAATGTTAGTTTTTTTTGGTAATTGGAACTATTTTAACCAGTACTATCACACAATTTTTTGGTATATTGGTATTAGTTTATCTTTATCCTTCTCACTTAATGTAGAGAAATGTTTTCACCACGAAATAAAGCATCTAAGTATTTCTAATTGGATCAATTTTTTTACGCTGCCTGTCTCCAGAATTCGACGGAAAGTGGGCAATGGAGTGCCTTAACACTAGGTTCTCTAGGCCTAAACTGCTGTATGCAGGACACAGCGTGAAGCTGAATAAGTATATTATTTATTGTTCTTTCAATGGAGTTAAAAAAAACACAAGGCAATTTTAATTAAATTTATTTAACAAAATTCCTTCCTTAAACTAACTACTTTAAATATTAGTTAACATAAAAACGTATATCATAATACAAAAATATTAATTTAATAGATATATTTTTTTATATTAATGAATCCCTTCTAAAGGTGAATATGATTTGTATTGATATAACTCTGGTCCTCCATAGCCATATAACAATTTCCCTTTGCCATTTTCATCATAATATGGATACCGGTATTTTGGCCTGAAAATTTGAAAGTAATTGTATGTAATTCAAAGGATTAATTTTAAAGAAATAAAATATTTTAAGGATTAAGGGTAAGTCTTTACTGTGATCATTTGGTAATTAATCAATATGGTTTATATTTCCAAGTAGGAGTACCTACCTACTACTTAATATGTTTCACATTCACAAGTTTTAAAATAACTTCGATGTGTTTATAGAGAGAGAGATATTGCTTATTAAAGGGTACACAACCCACTGTTGTTTCTCACATAAAGGAGAAATAAAAAAACATTAGGGATCCACGCAACAGGTTGTGGGTTCAATTCCCACTCGAGGAAAATTTTATATTTTTATTTTCCTCGCTTTAGTAACGAGACAAATCGCTGCGCTGAGTTCCACGCAAAACGCAATCCGTCCAGAATTCGCCCGAAAATGAGAAACGGAAGTGTTTTAATGGGAACAAAGAGTTAACGCTAGGTTCCCTCTGCTTACACTGCTGTGTGCAAAGCTAAAAAAAGTAGGAATCGAATCCACAACCATCACATGTACCTACAGTCAAATATATCGACCCATTAATCCACAACGACCTTGTAATATGGTGTTATAATTAAAACAAATAAATCTGTATAACATTGTAGATAGAAACAATAGAAACTTAGTTACCTTTCAAAATATTGGAAGTTTGGCGCACGAGGTTGAGGAACTGTCGACTCTGTTGTGATGACGAGCGACAACACCACTACGAGCTGCAATTATAAAATCTTTAAAGTCATTATTGCAATTATTATTTTTATTTCTATCTTTTTTTTTCATATTCACGAGCACTACTAAGACTACTTACTACTAACTTTTTTAGATAAAAATATTTTAAACATTAATTTAAAAATGAACCTCCCGTTTTATTGCCACAAAGAACAAATCAAAATAATTTCAATACAATTTCTCCAATTATAAGTGAAACCACAACCATCGTTTATAGCCAGACGCTGTCCTGCGCACCACAGCGGTCAAAATTAAAATATTCTGATTCCACTAACTAACTAACTGTATTTCGTTATTATAAGATACCAATTTTCACTCATCTCCGATATTTTAAAATATATATACTAGGAACTGTTTTTACATTATTTTACGATACCTACAACCATAAAGCAATGTAATAAACGTTACTTTGTTTCCCATATAAAAATTATGAACGCCAGAATTATATACCGCATTGAACTCACTGACTGAGAATATCTATATTGGAAACCTTTTCCTGTATAACATTCAAACCTACAATTATACAGACCTACGTATGTTTAAAATTTTAATTGCATCTATGGTGTCCAAAGCTCGTTACTTTATTATGTTTTATTACACAGACAGAATTAAAATTAAATATGAGTTACAGTACGGTGGACCGCCGACGTGCCATGGTTGCCCTGAAGTTAGATGTAAATAGCTGTACAGATTTGTTTTTTTCTTACTTTTGATTATTTTGTTCCCGAGTGACCAATACGCAAAACTTCAGGACGACCACGACACGACGATCGTACTATAAAACACTCCGTTCTATACTTTTCCCACGGGTTCGAGATTTATTTTTGAGTAGCGAAATTCAACGCCGCGTTTCGTTTTACTGGAGCGAAGATATAAAAGATGCAACATTATTTACTATATATTGATGGAAAGGATAAAAACTACTAGGATAAGGACTATATATTAGGATATATTTTATTAATAAATTTGAATTACCCTTACACAATGTTTTTATAAGATGGACGTTTTCGTTACATCACTGTATGAACGGAGTGATGTAATTATTGGCAATTTTATTTAAAGTTTATTCAATACATTATAATGGAGCAAAATTTACAATAAAAATTAAAAGAAAATAATAATTTTGTATATTTCAATAGTCTCTTATTGATGGTGACTATCGCATCATGGTTGAATGAATAGCTACAGAAAACCTAATGCAATTTAACAAAGTGAATAGATACTATAGGGAATAAAGTATCCAGGAAATACGAATATAATATATTTACTGCCATCTTATGGAAAATTTAGTAAATATATTAAGTACTAAATATTGTCTTACGAGATGCTGCTGCCATCTATTGAGCAGTAGCAGATTTATATCATATTGCCTTGAGAAATAATAATTTTGAATTTTGTTCTGTAAAGAGTAATAACTCACGAAAACTTTTAAACAAATACAATACAATACAAAGTTAAGATTATAAAAATATTAGGGAATATTAAAAAGAGTTTATTCACATAAACACTCCAAGCTATGTATTGTGTAATTAATAAAGCATTTTACATTTTAAATTAATTTTATGTAGATAAACCTTAATAAAAATTGCATTTATTATTTTTATAAATTTAGTTATGTAATATTTAAAAAAAATATTCAGATATATCAAATTGAAAATGCATCTATCTATTTTTGTCTTACGCAAATATGCAATAAAAGAATATTAATTATAATTATAAAAGTAAAGTAATGATAAAAAAAAATTTAAAAACATGACATACATATTGCTAAACACTCCTTTCACAAGGACATGTTGCGTTAAAACATAAACCATATGTATACATATGTACAAACATGAAATAAACTATAATTTTGAAATCTTTATTAACTTACCACAAAAAAGAAAAAAATCCCACACTTTTGCATTGTAATAAATATTTTTTAAATTCCCGCTAAATACAAATTGTCAAACTTTTTTTTAATATAAAAATCAAAGGCACAAATTCTTACGGTATACGTGCATCACTGAATGTAGCGGTTATAAAACTAGTCGTGGAGTAGAAAGTATGCTTCGAATACTAATGATTCTTCGTAACCCACTTAGGTCAGCTTTGTTTCTTTGACCTTGAGAGATAAGTAGCCCATAAGTTACATTTTTGATATTTTTTCTTTTCTTGACAATCAACCCGCTTGACAGGGTTGCTGAACTATATAGAAGAAAGATCTTAATGTTACAAGAAAAAGTTTTGAGAATTGATCAATTACAAAAATATTTATGAATTTCAAGTATTCGATATTTTGTAAATTGCGAAATTCATTACATAGGTAAATGAAGCACTCCAAATGTTTTGTAATATTATTACTCCAGCGGCTAGCAGGACCGACAGAAGTCGAATAACCTATTCACATATCTTACTTTCACGAAGCGATGTAATTCCTATATCCACGGTGTCTTACACACAATTCTTATTTATGTCATTTCAAAAACGCAGGCGAAGCCTCCAAGAAAAGTTAGTATTAATATAATGCAAATATATTATTTATTTATTGAGTATAGAAAAGCATTTACACTTCGATTACATAATACCCATGTAGAACAGAACCTATAATCTAATAAAGAATTAATGATATTATTTACAAAATACACCGTCAAATTCCAGTTGCCTCGCTACAACCGTTCGAGAAGTGAAAGTCAACACCGTAATGAGCTTACATCATACTAGAACATTTCTTGTTTCTGCCACGTTCATTGCTTTAATATTATTAATATAATATTATTTCATCTTCTGTTTGCAGATTTTATCTAGAAGTGGTAAACCACTTTCATTTCTTTCACCACTTTCATTTCTTCGCTCTGGTGTCGAGGCAAAGCGCGGCGTTGAGTTCCGCCTCTCAACACGTAACGCCACCAGAACTTGGCGGAAATTGGGGAACGGTGTCTTCACACTAGGTTCCCTCTGCCTACCCTGCTGTGTACGCTTAAAAATTTAATAAATAAAAAAGTATCTCCACAAATTATAGTACAAGAATGATTCAAAGCATTATTTAATAAGTCTAGAGCACATCATTTGCTTATTGCTATTAATTAATAAAACGTCACTTATTCAATAATAAATAAATAAATAATTACCGCTATGATTATTTCTTTTGAAGTGTTGGTCTCTTTTGAATGTCTTGGGGGAGGGAGAAAAAAAACGAATTTAATGTTTTGCAATTATAAGTAAGCGGCGTTGAGATCCACCTGTACATTCTTACTGTAAGTAGAGGACGAAGTATATCGACTAGGCTCTCTCTGCATACTCTGTTATATTTGGCGAAAAAGCGTGTCTACTACTTGAAATGGGTATGAATTAGAGCCAACGTGAAGAATTCAATATTCAATAATTGTTGATATTTTAATGTTGTGGTGATTGATGAGTTATTTTTTTTAAAAAGATGATAAAGTAAAAATAATGTTAGGGAAATAATTAGAAAACTAACATTATCGAAAGATTATAAAATACAGTTAAAATAAATCAGCTTCACGTCGTATCCCGCACACAGCACGGTAGGCAAAGGGAAACTAGTGTTAAGACACCGTTCCCCAATTTCCGCCGAGTTCTGGAGGCGTTACGTGTCGAGAGGCGGAACTCAACGCCGCGCTTTGCCTCGACACTAGAGCGAAATGAAAATAGAAATAGAAATAAATATTTCATTTATTTCTCGAGTGGGGATCGAACCCACAACCAGTCATTTTACAGTCACACTATGTGCTCCTGCTCCTGCCACGACTGGCCTCACATCGAAAAATTATAGTTGTGAATAATAAATAAAACACCAAAAATATAGTATATAATTTTTATTTCTTTAAGAAATTACAAATGACTAGAAAACAGTTAACATCCGAATGTCTACACAACTAACTCTTTTTAATAATGTTTCTACAAAAAGCACAATGCATAATAACGAATTGTAACATCTATTTATGAACCAGTTTTGAAATAAACTATTGTATGATTTTAAGATTTTATTAATATTAATTAATATAAAACAATTATAACAGTCTTAAGTATTAATAAGATATTCCATTGAAAATTAAACAACTAATATATTCCTAATTATCTACTAGATAACATACATAAGGGCGTAATTTTATTTTTTATTTAAATAATAAAACCAGACAGCATTACAGATAAATATTAAGTAATTTAACGGAAACTTATCCGACAGTTAAGCAAGATTTAAATCTACTAAGTATATTATATATATTAAGGTTTATATTAATAATAATAGTGGAGTATATAAAAGAGAATGTTTGAAGGCGCAAAACAGCTATTAAATAGCTTATTAATTATATTTAATTATTACAGTTATAAAATAATGATTATTTTCTATATTTTTTTTAATTTACTTTTAAAGTATATATAAGGCCATCACAGTAGCTTTATATTATTAATCTTAAGAGCATTAAGAATATATGATATTATATTTACTAAAACTATATATCTATTTTTTATTTAACACTCCCTTGAATGAGAATCGAAGCCACAACTACCATTTGCAATGAAGTTAGCCATTGGTTTCTTTTTCCATAATAACGAATACCATGGAGATGTCTTCTTATGAATTACATTAATAAGTAAAAATATCTATATATCACAATGTTTATATCTACTGCCTATATATATTTAATTATTAATATTAATAATAATCATTCTTTTCTTATTAAATGCAAGAAAAGGTATTTATATAATTAATAGAATAAAGAAAAACACAAGGTTTTTGCCAATTTTTTATCTATGTGGAGCTGCTTGATGATTACTTTTGACTAGCGTAAATAAGTTCTTTTTTAAATATTAAAAAGTAAAATTTTCAATTTTAAATATTATGGAATTAAATATTATATTATATTTACTTCCATAATATTTAAAATTTAAATATTTTTATCTTTTGTTCTAATAACTCTTAAGAATTTAGCTTAAGTCATTATATATATAACAATAAATTTATAATGAGCCAGTATTAGCACCAAAGCTCAATTTATATTATTATTAACAAAGTTCTCGTTTATAATGTTACTAATAAATTTGACATTTTAAATTTTTGAATTTTCTTAGGTTTTAACTCTATAAGAATTATATTTAAAACGAAGCAAAATATAATTTCGCTAGATGTTCCCTTAAGTCAATAATATTATCATTTAATCCTTTCAGTCATTTCCATTCAATTCCATTCACTCAGTTGTTCAGCAAGTTTCATAATCTTGCTGATTCTTTAATTGTCACTTGCCGTGGGATATTCCCATCAATTGCCCTCTATAATCGACGTAGTCCATTATTTGTTGTGATATAGTTCTTTTACGTATCAACATGGCGGCTGCTTGTTCAAATTTGTGTTGATTTCTTCTTATGTAAGCCATTGTATCTGTCACCATGTTTTGTAATTTTTCCGGATTGATTTCGTCCATAGCGCATTCTTCCATTAGTGGAGGATTAAACCTGTAGTAGTTGCCTGGTGGTAGTAAGTCGTTCATAACTAAATGTACACCTGGAATTAAAATAAATTATGAATTAAATGTACATATAGTTAAGTAATTATTAATTAAATATACATATTTGAGGCCAGTCGTGGCGCAGGGCCACAGAGTGCGACTGTAAAATCGTCTGGTTGTGGATTCGATCCCCTCTCCAGTAGATAAAATATTTACTTATATTTATGTTTTCATTTATTTGCTCAGCAAGCACAAAAAAAATCTGCGCTCTGGTGTCGAGGCAAACGCTCGGTGTTGAGTTCCACCACTCAACACACAATGCCTCCAGAATTCGACGGTAAATGGAGAACGGAGTGTCTTAACACTGATAATAGTTATGAGTCAAATCTCATTTCTCATTTTAATTTTCAAATTGCAATTGAAAATTACTAAGTATGTAATTTTAATGCATGTTAGTTCATTGTAGTTATAATTTTTTATATTTTCTTTAACATTTGTCATATAAATGTTTCCAATATTGTTATGTTTTAATTATTTAAATTTACAAAAATACTACTGTACTTACTTATGTCATAAGCAAATAAATAAATAAGATCTACATTTTAGTCACGGTATATTAATATTTTAAAAAGAGTATTTTTATCAGGTTTACACGAAATTTACTAAATAAAAATAATTTACTAAATAAAAAAAAATACCTTCAGTATCAGTAGCAGAATCCAAAATCTTATTAAACTTGTCCTTCCAGCTTGTTCCAGAACTTTCTTTTCCTAGACCTTTACTCAATAGTTGGTAGTCTAAATGTTTATTCAACGCTTTGCCCGTACCAACTGATATGACTGTGCCATTTTTGATAGTGTCTGCACCAAATAATAGCTTGGCTTCGTGGAGACCTACACCGGTAGGATTGTTTACCATTATGCCGCCATCCTGTAAAATAAAACAAAAACTATACATGTAGAACGAACGCTCTGGTGTCGAGGCTAAGCGCAGCGTTGAGTTCTGCCACTCCATACGCAACGCCTCCAGAATTCGGCAGAAAGTGGAGAATGGAGTGTCTTAACACAAGGTTCCCTCTGCCTACCCTGCTGTGTGTGGGATACAGTGTGTAGCTGATTTGATAAAGTCGTAACTTCCATTCATCTAAGAGACACTTCGTTCCCCACTTTATCATTAACTATTTATGTACTATGTACATTACATATGAAAATAAAAATGTAACATGATGCAACAGCCATCATTTTCATTCAGCCCAAAATAATCACTTTAAGTTATACTTTAAAAAATCTACCATAAATCATTAAACGTTAAGATAATTGAACTTCTGAAGTTCCTCGACCAGGTACCGGCCAAAGTTGATGGCAGTGCGAAGTTTGTGACGACACACTCTTGCTCGCGGAGAGCTCAGTCATATGTCGTTTCACTCGGGCATAAAAACCGTCACCCACCGACCTGGTGCACGAGCCCGTCGAGCGCGAATTCTGTGAAGTAGGTGGGTGCGGCGGCGGAGGCGCGCACGGCGTGCCACAGGCGCGCGCGGCTGCTTCCCGCAAACACGGAGCGCACGCGGAAGCCGCACGAGTACGTGCGGAACAGGAAGGGCGCCAGGCGCGAGCCCGAGTTCACCACGCACGACACTAGCGCCATCTGTTGGTCAGGAAACAGTGTATAGAATTTCCCCACTAGGAGTAATAAACAAAATGCAACATTCGATTAAGGTTACCGAAATAAATAAAATAAGTTTAGTAAATAAAGTTTACTTTGTAATTCAATAAAATACTTTTTAAATTATCTACAATGAACATAAAATAAAGAATGACCATAGTGTTTAACACAAAATTGTCTCTGCCTATCTGAGAAAAAAAATTAAGTTAAATTAATTTTCATAGAAAACATAAGCCTCTTGGAAACCGTTCAAATTGTCATATTTTTATTATAAATATATACATTTTACAAGAAAAATAAAATCGACTTCTTACCTTAGGTGTGTTATGTCTATTACATTCAGTTAGAGTACAATCTTTGAGGTTCTCTTGAAGTAGCTTCTCCCATGCGTCCGTATCATAGTATGAATGTGTCCATACTAGTCTGGATGTACCTAAAGGTAATACAAAGTTAAAAAAATAAATAAACTGTATCGCTCATATAGCAAGATGGACAGTGAGAACCTAGTGTTACACTCCATTTTAGATGCACCGTCCAATTTTCGAGACATTAATTGACGAGTCTCATAGCCGCGCTTTGTCTAACTATCGGAGTAAAAACTAATAATAAAACATTTCCCCAAGTGTGAATCGAATTGAAGTCACATATGCTGGGCAACTGTGACACGGCGGCCTCTTTTAATATGTAATCAAACTATGAACATATTTTCAGTTGCCATATGTATGATATCATCATTTTGATATACATAAAAATAATTCATTTAAAAATAAATTAAAGCCCAGTGTGGCAATGTCTCACAGTAAACGTAAAAGTTGAGTTTGATTGAAACTCAAAAGAATGTATTATTTTTAACTTTATGGCTCTGGTAAAAAACAAGTGCAGCGTTGAGTTCCGCCACTTAAAAAGCAATGTCTCTTGGTTTAGGCCGTGCGTGGGGAAAGAACTGCCTTAATATTAGTATCCTTCTATCCACCTTGCTATATACAAGGTAATAGTTAAAAAAACAATGATGTATATACTAACCACCAATAAGAGATGTATTTCCAAACATCTGTTTAGATAGTGTTAGGTACATCTGATTAGCTGTTTCTAATGTTCCTGCTCCACTCGCTGTAATTCAAACAAAATAATTTATCAATAATAATTTACTTTAAAATCATAACAACAAAATTATAACTGACTCTTAAATAAATATATATTCTTATAAATATATTATAATAAAAAAACTCATACTGACCTATAACAGCTGCTATTATGGCACCAGTACTGACTCCTATGATATAATCAAACATATCTTGCACTTTCCTGCCAGTTAATTTCTCTAAATGCCTTAATATTTCTATTGCAATAATTCCTCTTATACCACCGCCGTCGATGGATAAAATGTTTGGACCTCTGCTTTTTGTAGGGCCTGTATAGCCTAATAATGCTAAAGCCTAAAAAAAATGTATGTAATTAGCACTAAATTTATTTAATTTTTTATGAGTTTGAGTGTAGAGTAAAATGTCTGCATTTTTTACATTTGATTTTTATCTTCATGCTGTATAAAATATAAAATAATAAATATATTAAATAAAAATGTTACAATCAAATTAAACTTTGTAACCAACCTACACATATTAATACATAGGTACTATATAATCTGTGGTACAATATTACAGATTATTTATAATAGTAACTATTATTTATAATAGTAATTGAATCTGTCTCTATAACTTGTAAGAACAAGAAAATTTATCTGGACAGCATAGTATAAACTTTATTTATATATTTTGATTGATATATTAATATTGATCAATATTTTAATAAGAAATACAATAAGACCTAATAATAATTATTACCTCATTCACAAATCCTTTCACTTCTTTAGTATTTTCATTGTCATTTTTCTTAAGCTTGTGCTGTACCCGCAATAATGCTCTGACTGCTCCTTCCTGTTATAAAAAAAATATAATAATATCAACCAATACATAAATTTTTGAGAAGCGCAAATCAACACCACACTTTATCTTATAGAACAAGTGAATGAAAATGATTTATTCTTCTGTAAAGGAATCAAACTTATCACCATCACGTTTACAGTCAGACATTGCCACAATTTATATCCTGCATATAGCAGCAAAGGCAGAAGTAACCTAATCTAGGAGAATGGGTGAATGCAACACTGCACTGTCTTGTTATAAAAGCAATAATTTATTCCCTCATGTGGAAATTGAACCCACAACCGTAGCGTTCTCAATGACACGCTGTGCCGCTGCGATGACGACACCGATTTCTACAAATATAAGTATTTTTAATTTAATATCAACATTACCTTTATAGCATAGTCTCTAGATTCAGGATACTGTTGCAAATGCTCAATAAAATGTTCAGTTCTTCTCAATAGGCATTCAGGTGTCTCTGCTGTTACAATAGCTGATATTACATAGGCCGTACGTGAATGGATTGAAGTCTGGAACAATAAAATAAAATTTAGAAAATATAGTTTTATAAAAAAATTATGTATATAATATTGTTTCACGTTGTATCCCGCATATAGCAAGGTCGGTAGAGGAAAACTATTGTTAAAACAGTTTGTGCCCCACATATTGCCCAATTTCAGACTCAGTGTGTTAGGTTGAGGAATTCAAAGCAACAATGCATTAATGTTGCCGGGCTTAAGAATATAATATTAATGTTGAATAAATAATTATTAATTAATTTTATTAAAAGATAATATAAAATATTCACTACAAGATATTGATTTTAATTTATTTCAATAAGTGAGAATCTAACCAGCAACCGCCGCATTTACACGCAGACGCTTTGTACTGCTGCGCAACGACAGCCTCATTTAATTCTATATAATTACTTTCAATATAAAATAATATAATTTAGTAGTAATGATTTCATAGTGTAGATCTATTTACTAATTTCTAAGAGGAATAGTCTGGTACCCTAAAAATTTTACTAACTAAAAATTGTTGAATACACAAACATTTTTGTGCAAAGTTAAAGCCCAGGCCCCCTAGAAAATGTCTCTAGGTACGCCAATCGATGTATCTCTCACACATATATTACAAATCAAAGAAATTGGATAAAATAGAAAATAGTCTCTTAATAATAAAATGTCTCTGCCATTCATGATTTAGTAACATGTAAAATAAAATAAAACCTTATTAATTTAATAATACACGTAATAAAAAAAATGTTCATTGCATTAAACTCATTGTATTTTGATAACATCTGTAGCATATAAAATTTCAATATCTCAAGCATGTATTCGATACATGATGTGTACTAGAAACCACCACTTGAACTACTTTTATGTCATTACCCTGATGTTAATATACAATGAACAATAAATATATGCTTATGTATATTTATTATATGTAATAGTTATTTAAAAAACTTAAAAATCTTACTGTTTACTACAAAAATAATATTAAAGCGTTATTATTGTCACACACTTCTTCTGTATGCAAAAATGTTTTGTTTGTTTATAAACAAAGGGACACAAAAAATCTAATTCAAACAATGAACAATAGTAAGAACATAAGATATAAAATGTAACAAATAAGTATATATGTATTTATGTATATAAATAAAATAGCATTAGTGAGAGTGTTGTGGTACATTTTCTCATTCTGGTAACGCAAAAATGAATTTTGCCTCTCTACATGAAATATTTTGAAAATGGGGCATTAAACAAGCAATAAAAGACACTCATCTTTTAACTTAGTGGGACTTTTAACTTAGTAGGTAGGGCCCTCTACCTACAGCATATAATGGGAGGGGATATTTCGCATAAGGCACAATCTTTATTGCAGGTAAGGTTTGAACTTTGAAAATATTTTTATTTAAACATTTAATTAGCATGTTTATCTTAAATCTTTTTATTTATATTTTGATGCCTTTCTCTATTATCTACCATATGTCAAAACATGCATTCTGCATGCCACTTTCACTCATTCAACATAAAATAACATCATGGATATTTAAAAACAACTGATTATTAGACAGTGTCAGTAATACAGTAGTGTTAAAAGTTATCTCACAATTTCTTATCAGAATTTATTTATTTATTTTGTGTAAAATAATATTATTACTTATTTATATATTTTACTCTAGTGATCTCTGCTATATTTTAGCTTTACATGCATGCATTGTAGAATATGCAGAGGGAACCTAGGAACCTAGTGTTAAGACACTCTATTCTTCATTAAGATATTTTCATTGAACACTTTCTGTGTCTTGAGAGGTGGAACTCAACACCACCATTTCCCTCATTGCTAGAGCAAGGGAATGAAAGTAGAAATATTTCATTTATCCAAGTGAAAATTGAACCTACAACTGTTGTGTTGTGCCCCTGCACCACAATGACCTCAAACAACAGCTTTAATTATTTGGAATCATATATGAAAGAAAATGAAGACAAGTTTTGAATCTATGTATATTAAACTCTATATTGGCCCTTTTCCACAAAAATTCTAATATATTTCATGGGTAACACCCTTAACAACATTCATAAAGTTAGCATCTAAATTTGTGACAAAATTTATGTTTTGTCACAAATTTAGATGCTAACTGGTCTTGTTTAAAAACTATAAATTCTGTAAGTAGCATTAATAAGTACCAGAAATAAATATTATATAAGATTTTATAAAATTTTTACTAATAAAGAATAAATATTTATCATTTAGTATACATTACCTTTGTAACAATAGGTTTGTTAGTTTTCCAGCTAGGTTCAGATATTTTTCCAAAATGTAAATCCTTCTTTAATTTTAACCCTTGCCAAAGGCCTTCAAATGTAATTTCCTTGGCTTCTGAACCAAGTGTGAGAGCTTCTTGGCTTATTTTGTCTTCTTTTTCATTTTTTTCTTTAACTTTTGTATGTGTTTCTTCAATTGTTGTTGCATTATTTTTATGTTCCAATTTTTGGTCTCCATTTTTAATATCTACACTTTGAGCAAGCCTAACTGACACTGCCTTCTCAAATTTTTTAATTAAACCTACAAGAAAATCAAAAAAATATTAGAAATAATTAATGTTATCACAAAATAAATTCAATTATTAATTCAAACTATGTTTATGAATGCTATGCCAGTAGGCAGTCAATCAATAAACTGAGGTCTGTCACCCATAAGATCTTATATTTCCCTATTACTCGGCAAAGAATTTCGAAATGTTCTATGGGCTATTTATAAATTAACAGTTTATTATAAGTCATTGCGCTTTTGTAAGCATCTCTATAAACAAAAGCTCTAAATTTATTTTAAAGGTAAACACTGCTGTTACAAATATTAGCCACAATAAACATTATTTAAAGCATAAATATAATGTTCTTTTATTTTTACAAAATGCTAACTTACTTTCCCATTGTTCAGGCGTAGCTGGTTTAATTTTCTGAACTAGTTTTTCTACCTCAGAGTTCAAATTGCTCATAGAAAGGTAGTGGCGAATAATCCGCCATTGTCCTCCTAAAGACGACATCCTCAACACTTAAACAGCAAATAATTGTTCAATACAAGATATGTAATTAAAACAGCACTACAAATAACTTATAAGTTCATTAAAAAGATTTATTCAACGTTATATACAACGTATAGTCACGTTGTCAACTTATATCACGAAGAGTTTCGAGAAAACTGTTCATAGTATTATCACGTATATATCTCAAGCCAAGTGAACACTTGATATTGTTGCTTGAGAGACATTGCTGATTTGCGTAAATCCTTGGTAAATGTATTTAAACTTCGCCAATAACACAAATAGATCAATGACAAGACGGCGCAATGACGTCAGATCGCGCGATCAATGCTACCAATTGAAGCAAATCAAAACAAACGTATCAAGTCACTAAAGTTCCTTGTTATTCACTTCCGTGTTTATTAATTTTATGTTTTATTAATACAATGTTGTTTCAACGAGAGAAAATTGCAAACTGAACTAGAATATGGATTTGTTAGTAGTTTTATAGTCATGCAAAAACATGTTTGCGTTCACGTTTAGTTCACGAATCGCGATAAAGAATTGTGACGCCACATGACACACCTCATGTTTGGGGCAATGAAAATATTTCAAATTGTAAATAAATATCGTATGATCGAGTTTGTAACCGTTCCAATTTCGGCGACGTACCTTTTACTTCTGGCTGTGTTCTTCTATAATTTATTATCAGTCTGATTGCATTGCTAGACTAGTTGCGTAATTGAAGTAAACGAAGAGGGAAAGCAAAAAATGTATGAATTGCAGATATTCTAACTTGTGTATTATATGGCCAAGATGGTATTGAGGCCAGCCGTGGCGCAGCGGCACAAAGTGTAACTGTAAAACCGACTGGTTGTGGGTTCGATC
>DWAO01001034.1:0-20982 GCA_018230605.1 Heliconius congener | reverse complement strand
CCTCGATTGGGGATCGAACCCACAACCAGTCGATTTTACAGTCACACTTTGTGCCTTTTATATATACATTGTTATTAATATACAATGAACGGAATATTGCTACAACATCGATCTTCGCAATTGACCTGCTAGTGTATTAATTAATATACCTACATAGTTCAAGTGGATTATTTAGACTTAGTTATCCTCGCGCCGGACCAGAAGGTAACAAACGTTACGCACAAACAGACAAAGGAGACGCTTAATTAAACTAGCGGAACGGGGCAAACGTAAGCATTTAATTTATACCCCTGCAGTAACTCCGCGAGCTCCTAGCTCGGGATGGTGAGGCAAGAGCGTTTACGATTAATTATTATAAATTTCCAATACAATATACATTATTATCTACTGTAATATAGGTTTACAAATAAGAGAGATATGCAAACACGATAGGTTGTGGGTTCGATGCCAGGATACCACATATTTAATATTTGCATTTCTTCGCACTGGTGTTGTTCCGCCGAAAATGGAAACAGACCGTTCCGTGCGGAATACGGAGCGACGCAAAAAAAAATATAATATATTTATATGAAGGTTTATATATAGGTTTATATAATTTCAGTACACTTTTAAAGAAAACAAATAAAAATATCAGTCTTTAAAAGACATTTCCAACATAGAGTGGTAAAGTTATTATTTTTTCTTTGAATATTCTCAAGATCTACATTGAAGTTACCGTTGTTGGCGTACCTAATATTAGTTTCACGTGGAGTTTTGTAGCATTTCCCCTTTTAAATTGAGGTTTCTTATTATACAAAACAGTGCCAGCTAAGTCGCAGTCGAATAAAATGATTCATATTGATATATTTTAATTATTTATTAATCGATATTGAACTAATAGAAACATTAAAACTACATTAAAATAGGAAAATCTATTTTTGAGATTAGTACGCTCAAGCTTACATACAAAGTCCGAAAGTTTTTTGGGTTCTAATGCATTAACAAATCCTAGGGCATAATAGATTTTTCATATATGTACCTTCCATGTACAGACAGTCATTTACGGCTTTATTAGTAGTAGTTCTTTTTGTATTTGGAATAATTACTTTCACACGCTGAAAATATAAAATAGTATGCTCTACAGAAATATATATTCAACAAATCTCACAGACTTCATTCCTTCTACTGCAAGCCAATTTTCTTTTATTATTTTTTTTTTTTTCTTTACTTATATTTATTTTAAAATTTTATTTTATACTTAGTTTTAAATATACATAATTAAATAAATGCAATTGAGAACTGAATTTAGCTATCTTTCAAATATGGTTTCGATTCGAAATATGAATACATTAGAATTCCCTTCGGAGCAACTATTAACCGCAGGTATATACCTATACAAGTTTAACATCTTGATTTCCCTGCAGCCGAATTTGAGAGCAAATATTATCTTAACGCTGTTAAATTACCCTTTATACAGTCGTCCGTCTCTATTGTAGAGTAGATTGAGGTTATGTGGTACTAAAATGGTTTAGAAACTTCCATAATAGTTTCGGCTTAGGTTATCTGTATATTTAAGAGAGAAATATATATATTTTAAAATCCATTTGTAGAGCAGGCAAAAAATCTAATGGTAACTATGTGATTTGATCTATACGTGTTATTTGTGTAATAAATTCCACTTGTATGGCACCTGATATATAAATACTGTTAATGCAAAACTATGCTACAATTAACAACAATAACATCAAAAAATACGTCAAAGAATAACACAAAAATCAATAGTCGCTGATCAACATTTCACACATGCCGACATATCTAATTAAAATAATCATCTTAATACATTTTTACAACAAAAAAAACGTATAAACGATACTAAACTGTAGCGATTCCATATAAAAGGTGTTACATAATATGAATTTTAAATAGTACAAATAAAGAAACTAAACTTGCAACGTTTAAAGGAGGTAAATATTTAAGAGGTATTCTAGAACACTCGAGAGGCTCACGCGGCCATGCCTGGATGCCTGCACCTCTTCCCACCTATTCCTTTCTTAATTAAGTCCATACTGGGATGCAACAATGGCGAGCCTCCGATGCGTTCAGAGATATTCAAATCTAAGGCCGCTATTATACAGCCGCCGTTTATAGCCGAGCGCCTTCTGAATTGAATTTGAACGCCTTACACTCTGTTAATTGGAAAACAATATATGAAAATGTATGTGATCTGATGTTTTTAGATTGTTTATTGTCAAGTTGCATTGTTTAGTATGGGTAGTAGTTAACTGTAAATGCGGCAAGTTGTGGATTCGATTCCCACACGACAAAATGTAATATTGATTTTTTTATGTGCTCTGATGTCGAGGCTTTGAGTTCCACCACTCAAATAACGCCATGTCACCAGAATTCGGCGGAAAATGGGGGACGGAAGTGTCTTAATGAGAACGGAGTGGAACGGCTTTGTACTAAGTTCCCGGGTTCCCTCTGCCTAACTTGCTATGTACGGGCTACAGCGTGAAGCTATAGAAAGTAATAAATACTTCGCGTAATTGAAATTAAGTTAGTTGGGTTATTCAGGCAACAGCTTTATTACAATTTATAATTATATAAATATTATTTGCAATAATACAATACCTACATTTAATAATAAATTAATAAACTTTTAATTAATTATAATTTAATAATCGTTATTATTCCTATTAACAATATTATAAGTATTTTAATGATATTTTATACGAGCAATATATTCACGCCATCAAAACGCGTCAAATTTAATTTCTAAATAAACACGTAATGAGTATTTAAACTGTTATACGCTTAGCTCATTACATTACATTACATACATATTCTTTGAAGCACAAGCTAATGACATTGTGGGTTTGATTCCCACTCCAAGTACTGAAACGTATAGGTAATATTTTCATTTCTTTGTCCTGGTGCCCTCAGGCAAAGCGCGGCGTATGAGTTCTATTCAACACGCTATACCTCCAGAATTTATTAGAAAGTGGAGAGCGGAGTGTTTTAACACTAGGCTCCCTCTGCCTACTCTGCTACATGCAGAATACAGAGTGAAGCTGAAAAAAAAACGCTATGGAAACGTGTATATTAGACGTGGATATATTATATATTGGTATCTTATCTAAATCTATATATAAAAAATATATTTGGTTATATATATTTAAGATAACAATATCGAAAAATAAACTCAATACGGTTTCCTCTATTCTCGACTGGGACGTTGATCTCGGCGTCTCTCTTCCAATTGTATTTTTACTCGCCCTTTCATACACTCAAGTATAAACTATATTTATATTTGTAAGCACATGCGTCCCGTTGATGGTTTAATTGTTATGCGGTTATGACAAGTAAATTGAACTGATATAACGTGATTAGTTAGTGGACGTTAGTTAACACATTTATGTCGTTAAATAATTAAATAACTTTGTTAAATACGAGATATGTTTATGAAGGCAATCTTTATATATTGTTTAGATACCTTGGGAAGTACTGCAGTGATATTTTTAGGGTTCCGTACTTCAATAGGTGAAGACGGAACCCTTATAGGATCAGTTTTATATACTATGGAAGTCCGCGTTAATATAAAAATGCGGTTTAAAAATGTTGGACTACAAAGGACAAAAATTGATGTCAAGAAAGCTTTTAAGGAAACTTGTCACTGAGCAGTAGGAATTGTTACTAAATAAGGATCAATGTTGAAAACCTTTAAATTATTTATTTTAATACTGCTTGATTAATACACGACGCCTGAATTCTTATCGACATTACCTTATTCTCATGCAAATGTCCTTTTATTTTTAGGATATCTATATAAAGATAATTGAACTGCAAAAGGATAAAATTGTGTACCGACTGATATTTTTGTGTCTGTCTGTCTATATTTTGTTCACGTGTTACTCAATAAATACTAGATGGTTTGTAGTGAAACTTTTTCTTATTTCAATGGTCTTGGATTATTATTTATTAAACTTGGACTGGACTATCACCTGATGTGAAACCTAACAAGATATTAAAATAACGCCCTAGTAAAAGTTGTTCAACATGATGAGCTCTATATTTACATAGATGCCCGGCTAATTTTCAAGTTAATATGGGATTATATTTACACCTAGAAAAAATATTTACCTGGTACTTACTTTCTGGTGTCATTAAAAAATTAAAGATCTGAAACACCTGATGTGAAAACCAAATAGTCTGCCGCGTCTATACTCGAAATATTAAACTTTGTTAACATAAAATAACGAAGGTTTGAATTGGTGAAAGTAAATATGCTGAAGGAGAAGATAATGAAAACCTAGTAGCCAAGCTAAACCTCAATAAGAACTACTTATGCACAAGGAGTAAATGGAAGTAACTAATAAAGTCGGCACCAATCAGGTAGCATATATCTGTGGTTGGTTGGTACAGTCATGCAGGATATGATAGCGAAAAGTCTTACCACCGTGGATGTTAAAGACCGTTGAAGGTGGAGTAGGTTGAGTACGAAGGTAGACCCTGGCAAAAGTCGGCACGGAATAAAAGGAAGTATCAACTACCTACATGAATATCATCCTACCAATTGTAACAACTTAGATATGTACATACGTATGAAGATACAGTGTAGCGAAATTGTGAAATGGAAACGAATAAATAGCGTTTCTCAGTTTACAGGTGACAATCTGATCGGCAAAAGAAATAGTCCAGTTTTACATATGGCCGCGGTAAAAGTACGATACTCCGAGGACCTGCCGCATAAATTGGCTCGTTCGTGATACACTGCCTCGTTGAATATGTATAGGTATTCCCTTCCGTGGTTCTCATTTTACTAATAGATTTCTCTTTGATTAAATTTGTATACGTTTTATTCATACGGTTGAAGCAGCTATTGTTGGTTGGTGGCCATTTAAATCACCGGTTACGGCCTTCCCTACATTTTATTTCGTTGTTTCGCGTGCATAAACATTTGTTTTCTTATAATTCCGCTTACTACGAATTTTCAGATTCAACTTACAACTG
This sequence comes from Heliconius congener, assembly GCA_018230605.1. Classification (NCBI taxonomy): domain Eukaryota; kingdom Metazoa; phylum Arthropoda; class Insecta; order Lepidoptera; family Nymphalidae; genus Heliconius; species Heliconius congener. Next base: position 15,993 of record DWAO01001034.1, on the reverse strand, counting down.
TTTACATCTACTTTTTTTCTATACGAAAAGTATATATGTCTACAAGAATTAAGTTATACTTCCACATCCTCGCCAAGCACGTATAGATATAATACCTATGTATATATAACTCTTTGATATTTAACATCGGCACTCAGCCATACATCGAATGGAAGATATTTATAATGTCTTTATTAAGACAAGCCATCGGATGAGCTCACGCCCGCTTATTATTATAATTTAGACGATTGCCTAAAGCTTTAATGGAATGAAGTCATCTTTTTAAGAATAACCTGTTTCAGCGCGTGTATGGTAAAAAAAACAAATGAATATATACTACTTCTTTCAACATACGTAGATCTATAGATACGTAATACAGATTTTACGTTTTTGGGGTTACCTCCAAAGGGAAACAAGGGAATAGGGATATAGGATTACTTTGTCCGTCTGTCAAAAGTATTTATATCGAGATCGAGTAGAGGTATCAAGCTGAAATTAATCAAATATGCAGGTATATGATCCTTTGAAGCACAAAACGATTATTTGTTAAACATATATTTATCTATAGGTATTTGGGGAGAATTAGAGGGAGGCACGTCTTGTCAATAGCACAGAAGGGAATAATTACTCCGTAGGTACTTAAAAATAATAATAAGTTGAAATTTTATATATAAAAAATTGAAAAAAGCTATTTAAAATATGTAACTCTAATAACTATATTATGTAAAAGTTTTTAAAATAAATTTATTCGTTTAAATGTATAACAAATCGTAGCTACATTAGATATGCAAGAATGTAAGCGCAGATTTCGTGACGACCGGTCATGGCGGTTGCGAGTTCCTTTATGGGCTCTTATTTTTTGCAGGTCAACACGTAATCATATGTGGTAAACTGAAGGGTGAAAATGTTGTTTTTTACAATTTATAATATGTTATTCACTAATTTCTAGACTTCATCAAGTATATTCTTCGTATAAAATATATAAGTATTATATAGAGGCCAGACGTGGCGCGGGCAGGGGCATAAACGTGTGATTGTAAACGCGACAGGTTGGGAATTCGATTCTCCCTCGAGGAAAATAAATATTTTATATTTTCAAAATTTCAATAATGCGAACAATTTTCCAATACCTCTGCCTGTCCTGGTACATGAGGAATACAGTGTAACGCTGAAAAAAAACAAGACGAAGATGATAAGACTGCTTAAATTAATTCAAACTTAATTAACAATCGGCGCGCTGTGTATCTTAGAGCGTTACCTAAATGCCATAAAGAGCTTTTAATCTTACAAACGTAAATATTTATGAATGCCTTGCCTGATTAGGAACATTAAAAGTTCCAAGTTATAACGGCGGCGCAACTCCTAACCACACGAAGTCATTGTACATTCCGAGCGCGTACGTTCAAAGTTGAAATTTGTGAGCAGTTCTGAAAAAGTGCCAATTCATCATAGTAAAGCCCCGAGACCGAAAGCGGAGTCCCCCGTATAAATTTTACTTCCATACTTTCGCGTGGGGAACGACTGCTTTATGAGATCCTTAAGGCTGTATGGATTTGGAAAATATTTCCACCGCGTACTAGCCCTCGACAAATGAAGGAGCATTGAGCACATTAGAATGTGTTAAAGGGCCCATAGGCATTTTTATTGTTATACCGACCAATTCGTTTAAAAGCAAGTGCTGGTACGGTTTGTAGCTTTCATACGAAGTGCCCACTCACTAATATTTATTATACCTCTTTGGTTTTTCTTTGTGAAAGAAAAATTTTGATGCTTTTCAAATTAATTCTCTTAGTACTTTTGCATTTTTCGATTGGTGAATGTAACCTATAAACTGAACATTTTTTTGCCAGTTTGCAAAAGCTTAGTGTTCTATTTATACGATAAAGCTAACGTTTAACAATATTATAATCTATTCATAATCAATAGCCCACTTCTTTTTTATTATCGATTGAATTTAAATTAAAAATAAGATATTAAAATTAAATACAATTAAATTTTATATATTATTGTTTAATTGTAATTGAAATAGAGTTAGGTATTCATTAAAATTCATACCTAAGCACATAAACTGCACTTAAGGGCAGCCGCCTGGGCGCGGCTCGTTACCGCGCCTCCCACCGCTGCCGTGCGTCCGCGCACCCGTTTGTTCTAGCTTCGCGAGATATTTTCTTTACTAGGTATCTAAGAGAGACAAGATAACTATGAAATAATCTTATTGTGTGTTAATGAGCCAATGTACCTTTATACACAATAGATAGTGATATAGTTCAATTTGAAAAAGAACTTAATATTCTTTAAAATAGAAATTAATTCAATACTAATGCTTTTATATTCTCGTTTGATTTATATTTCATCCGAGAAAGCGCTACACAGACACAATCGTTCCCATACAAGGCGCTGCACCAGTTACAGATAAATTGGAGAACTCGTGGGCGATGTGATTTGAATTGAATTAATTATGAGCCGCGGAGCGTTCACTCACGAGCTCCTGCAGGAAATGCAAACGAGGAGAGAAAAATTGCAAGAATATAGCTTGTTCCGACGCTATTCTAGAGAATACGCGCCTTATCTCGGCACAGGGTTCAATAAACCAGGGGCTGCCGCGGGACTGAATTGCGGACTTCGAATTTATGCGACACAATACGCATACAGGTGTCGTCGAGCTCGGCACCCCTTCAATAAGCCGCCGATGGGAACCGAATAGAAAAGGGGCCTTGTAACTTAAATACTTGTACCATTAAATATTCAACCGTTAGAGAATTTTCTTTTGGTTTTGTTATTTTCTATGTAACTATAAATATCTTTTAGTAATGCAGAAGAAGAAGGTGTTTCACAAAAATAATTTCCTTTGGACTAAATAATGAAAAATCCAATTACTTGTGAAAAATCCATCGTTAACAAGTCCCAACAAGCGAACAAAACAAACCCGATTATAAATCAGAGTTGAATATTTGCAGAGCGTTCGGAATATGAATTATTCTCTGTGATTGTTCTTGCGGCCGCGTCATGGTTAATACATAAAATGCGAACTAGTTTTTCCGTAACTTTTCTGCGATCGCATATAAAAATTATATTTTTAAAAGACACAATTTCTCCTTTTTGATATATAATATTTTACCATATTAAATTCATAAAATAGCCTACTATTATAGTTATCTTTATTCATAATGAACGTTATCAGTTCTTAAGGAGTTGATCAGAATATTACTTTCGGGAAAAAAGTCTCATAGCGCCCACGGTTGTCTCCGGAAGATACCTAACCTGAATTTGTTTTGGAGAATATTTCAAACTGTTTTTTATCAATCGGTAGGCCTGGTAATTGGCAGCGAGCGAGGCAGGCTGGCGGGCATAATTGACAGTGCTATCATTCTGAACTACTCCGTTCGGACATTCGCGGAAACTCTTAATTGGTCCATTTTTGTTGACGTTTAATACAAGCCGCCTTCGATAATAACACTACAATTATTAACAAAACATTGCCTTAATTTGATACTGAACTTTTACTTATTGCGTTGAGTCAACGCACCGATAAAAAGTATCTCGAGACCCCTTGATGAACGGTTTCCTTTAGCTATAAGAACTTTACTTCAATTTATTTATTTTCAATGGTCGTCATAAAATATTAAGTTTTCAAGAAAATTTGTTGAGATAAGTTAAAAATTACGGCAAATCAAATAAAACAATAACCTTAGTTTGATTAAGCTCTTCGTAATGTATAAATAAAATTTCGAAAGCGTCAGTTTTTAGATGCTTTCGTTTTGCCATATTTTACAATAGTTTACGTTTTTCTCCTAAAAGGATCGTGAACCAATTGCCACTAATAAGGTATTGTCAAGAAACCAACCAATGTCACTAGAAGAAGTAGATTTCTTATTGGTTTATAATTAAAGAATCTTGAAGGTGACCGTCTACCCTGAAGGTGGATAAAAAGCACGCATTCGTTGAATACAAACGAAAGCAGTTTCACTGAATTTCTCCACTGAAAAACCTCCCGAACGATACTTATCAAGTGTTTGAAATGACACAACCGGATTCCATCCCTTTGGACGTGTACTTTTTTATGCAATAGAAATAAAACTGACGAATTTCTCAATAAAAGGGAGATGACCGGCGAGCTGTCACGTACCGGGGGCCTAGCGAGTATTTGGAACGGTGCAGCAAAAACTGTTCGGGGGCCATCATTATGGCATTTTTGTCGTCTGACGGGGTTGCGTGGTCGCGGCCATTATGGCGCGGTGGAGGGGGAAGTGGAGGGGAAGGTATTCGCGGCCCTCCCCGCTCTCCCCCGCCCCTCGCCCGCCATCCATCTTCGATATGCACATAAAGCGAACCGGACCCGTAACGGGCAACGGCAGACCCACATTCCCACTGATCTTCAATTTATTTATCTCTTTATTAATTCTCAACTCGATTTTTAATGTTTTTAAAATCTATTTTTGGATTATTTGGCTTAGTGTGACAACTTTATAGTATATTTATTTGAGTTTATTGACATATCATTGATAGCAAGTTCATTAAAACATAAGGAATTTGCATCGAAAATCCATATATAAAATTTAATTTAATTTAAATAGTTAATTAATGAATAAACACACGTAGATAATAAAATATATCAGATTTATTTTACACTTATTTTTTATAAACTAGACTATTTTATAAAAAATATAATATTACATAGTATAATTAAATGTAGGTAATATGTACAAGTAACATTTACAAAAAAGTCATAAATTGAAGTTATCATTTAAAGCACATTTTGAGTTATATTTTTTTAAAATTCAAGATTTTATCTATATTAGGAATTTTATTTTTATTATCTTAATAAAGAATCTGCGTATAAATTTTCTATCTAATGAAGCTGTAGACTAAACTTAGCGTATCATATAAATAGATAAATATGATAAAATAAATCTAGTATCGGACGATTGACTGTGACAGAGATATGGAAAATATAATTAAAATCAGCTGTTTACATTGAAATCGATAGGGTTGCCCCATAAAACATTGAGCCCGGCGTGGATTAACGAAGTACTCTATATCAGTAGACACTTGCCTTCAAGGGACGTTTTAATTAATGTAGGGTTGGTACACATGCAACTTATGTACATTTTGTAAATATAATAAAGTATTTATTATAGCTATGGGAACCTTAAGGTATTAAGACACTCCGTTCCCCATTTTCCGCCGAATTGTTTTGCGTGTTAAGTGGCAGCACTAAACTCACCAGAGCGAAAAAAGAAAATATTTAATATTTTAATTTCTTTCGTAAATTAATATAAGGTTTAATTAATTATAAATTAATATTATTATTTATTAATTAATATTAATATTAATTCACAATAACTAAAATTATCTCTTAAGTGCGTTGTTGTGTTAAATTGCTGCAGGGACTCGAGATAGATGATTAGTTTTCTTCTTAACGACACTTGCAAATAATGTGCAATAAGCTGTTAACTGGCTGTCTCCTCCCTAACACAACCTGTCATAGGTAGTAATAGAACAAAATTAATAGTAACATATGGAATGGATGTATGTATTGCACATCATTATTAATTTAGCCTTCTATATTTTCTAAATCAGCTTCACGCTTCTCACAAAGAGCAGGGTAGGCAGAGGGAACCTAGTGTTAAGACACTCCCTTCTCCACTTTTTGCCAAATTCTGGAGGCATTGCGTGTTAAGTGGCAGAACTCAACGCCGCACTTTACCTCGACATCAGAGCGAAGAAATGAAAATATAAATTTAAATAAATATTTCATCTCCTCGAGTGGAGGTCGAACCCACAACCGGTCGGTTATACCGGTAACCAGTAGTCACACTTTGTGTGCGCCACGACTGGCCTCTATATTTTCTAGATATGTATTAATAATTATTTTTAAATAAATATATCTACTACCGTAGAATAAACAACCATTTTTTTATATATCCATTAAAAATGTCTGTATGTATGACATACACACAAATTGTATTTATACTGAATTGTGTGAAATAGGGAGACATGGATCTTTCAATCAGATTTAATGAGACAAGTGACATTACTCTAGGCTTTATAAATGTATTCAAAACTTCAGGTAGTCGTCAAAATAGAAAATATACTCCGTACATGCTCGATCCGAACTTCGAACTCCGAACTCCGAACCCTTTGAGTCAGCCGTAAGTTTGAACGACAATTACTGTCAACTCGATGTGAAATATTTGATAAGTGTTCTATTCACTCGACTACTGTATTGATATTGAGAAGATAAATTATAAATTTACAAAGTAAATAAAGTGATTGATTGATGATTAAGTTAGTGATTTTCGTGAACCGTGGCTAAGCGGTGTATTCTGTATACAGAAGGGTAGGCAGAGCGAAACTCCTTTTTCCATCGAATTCTACAGCCACTGCGTGTTGTGTGGCAGAAAGAAGTTTCTTCGAGTGGGAATCGAGCTAACAACCTGTCGCGTTTACGGCCACTCGCTCTCATGTTTTCACATGTGAAGTAAATTATTATCAGAAATCATTTCAAAAGATATACTAAAAAATTATTAAATATAAAGCCTATTTCTGACCATACCCCAAAATTTCCCACAGAATCAGAAGTCCTAAAGCAATCACAATATCTAACACCTATCGAACCATCGCTATCTAGTTAGTGTAATATGCAATAGCTCCGTTGTGTTAATTGATCCCGTCGTCTTAGTTACGATAATTGTCAATAAATTGTTACGCACATTAATCTGTACATCAAATTATCTATTCGTATACAACTGGAAACCAATGGCATTCGGTATTATGCTTCCTAACGGTATTACCTATACCTAAATTAACATATTAGAAGGCGAAAATCCTTAAAAAAATCTTTGGACTCTTTAAGATCTACCATAGTATCAAATCTCCTGATGGTAACCTGTAGGGTACTCTACTCTTGTTTCAGCCTACAAACGCTACTAAGAACGCCAAGCACACACTAATTAACTTTCAACGTGAAACTTTGTTGCGAAATCACCAGACTAACCTGATCTACGAGTGCCCATACATCTTCAGTGTTTCGTCCTGTTCGTTAGATGAACTAAAGGATGGGAGGGTCTCATTACGCTGGGTGCTTCATAATTGTGTGTCCGACGCTCCCTACGTAACTTGGCCTTTTATTAGGTGGAAATTCTGTTTATGTTACTATATTCAAGTCCCGAGCCAGGTTTATGAGGTATAGCTGTATGTTTGTTACATTGGGAAACATTAGTTTCATTTTTTATTACTACCTTATTAAGTAGTTCACGTAGACCCTTCAAGCGCATTATATTGTGTACTTTTATGGCTGTCATTTGCCAAATTTTAAGTGATATTTTTTTATTAGAAATTACGATACGATACTAGTTATAATCAATTTGAACCCTTAATAATTCAACACCACTACCGCACTACATATACAACCCGAACACATAAACATAAAAAGTCCAAACAAAAAGCTGTAAACATGGCTAAATGCACCATAAATTCTATGTTTAATCCACCTAAAACAAATAAAGCATATAATAATTTTATTGAATTGTTCAATTTTTTTTACTGTATCGCTGAAATTTATGCTTCTGTCCGAATAGTAGATTTATGCACCGCGTATCGGGCTCAATGAGGCGTGACATAGTTGATGCATTATTGTCATGTAACTGGCCAATCCTAAATGTCTGCATTACACGCGGCCATTGTTTACGATCATTTAGCACCTACTCGCATTATTAATTCTAAGGTGTTTAAAATGTTCTGTTTGTTTTCTGTTTTTTTTTGTTGTAGCTTTTTATCTAGCTTTGTATTTTTATTTCTGTAGTAGTATTTTTTTCTGATTGATATATACCTACATAAATGTAATGATATAATTTTCCTTATGGCCTGGATAAGGTCGTAGCGTAGCGATAGTGTCTGACTAAACACGAATTTGATGAATTTGATTATGAATTTAATTCCCACTCAGGGGATTTTTTTCATTTCCACGTTCTGGTAACTAGACAAAGCGCAGCGTTGAGTTCCGCCATTAAGCGATAATTATTGGACAGAGATAACAATAGGTTCCCCCTGCCTATTCTGCTGCTGCGTGAAGCTATTTATTATAAATAATTAATAAAATGAAATGAATACTATAAAATAATCAAAATGAATACTCTCTTTAAATACAAGTGCATACTTATATCTCGTCTTTGGCACTGTTTCTGAATATATACTAAAGATAGGCTCAAAGTGAAGCAAATGTAAGGATGCTAGCCAAGTAGTCTCGGTCCTTGCTTGAGGACTTTACGATCAATACAAACATTATAATGACTTTGAACATCAAACCGTTACTATTACTTTTATATATTTTGTTTAAAAACATATATATCCATATCGGTATAATAAATATACGTGAGTGCTTATCTGTGTAACAATTGTATAAATAGTATTATTTAAATTAATTAAATTAAAATCATTATAATCATTAGTGCCTCCAGAATTCGGCAGAAAGTGGGGAACGGAGTGTCTTAACACTAGGTTCCCTCTGCCTACCCTGCTGTGCGCGGGATACAGCGTGAAGCTGATTTATTTTTTAAATTCATTATTTAGTTGATAATCGTTACAATTCATATGATTCATTCAATCCATAAATTCCCAACCCAGGCTATGTTAAAAAATATTACTAAACAAAGTACAGTTCGCAATAACAATAGGCGATATCAAATTTTAGAAAGCTGACCGTTCGTTGCGCAACTTTCTCCCTTTATCTTAAACACAAAGGTAAGAAAAGTTAAATTTACAGTTGTTAGGTTTTTTTGTGGTCCGTACAAAAGACGAATGCATAACAGTTTTTTTTTATGAATACACTCATTTCTTTTGCAAAGTATTTTGTTCGTTTTTTTTTAAATAATTTATAGCTTTCAATGCATCATTCATCTAAATAAACAACTTTAGTGTTTTATGATAAATAATTGAATATAGTAAAAATAAGCTAACAAGCTATGAATATATTGAATACGAGATATTTTTTAAATATCAAGTACTTTTCGAAAGTCAGAAGAGAACGTCCAACGGTCTGTCTGTCTGTATATTAACGTATAAAGACATTTATGCTAGATATTAGTAAAGATTAATTTAAAAAAAAAACAATTTCAACCTTCCCAATAGTTTTCAGATTCTAACTTAACAAACGTGAACCAATCAATATTTTTTATCTCATTTTCATTAATTAGCCCAATAGAATATAGATCGAACAGATATGCATCTAGGCGCACGGTTAGGTATTAAATTGTGACCGGAACGACGTTTACGAGCATATTGGCGCCATACAGGGTGCAACATGCTAAGGCTATCAGTTACCCCGCCGGCTAATTCACTGTGACAAATTAACAGCTAACCCTCCAATTTAATACCTACTTACCTATCTGTATATTAGCAATTTCGTATCTGATTGTTATAATCTATGTACGTACATATGCTAATGTGGATTGATGCTACGAATAATATATGGATGTTGTTCTTTTATCAGGTTACGTTTTATTGATGTGGCAAGTTCTTTATTGTTGTAATTTATTTTGTATGTTGTTGAGATGTTATTGAGTTTGTTTTCGGTTCTCAACTAATGCTTACGTACATTCGAGTTATGATGAAATTGATATAAATTGGTATATTATTTATTTATTTTGTAATTTCTCAAAGCAGGGTAGGTAGGTAGAAGAAACCTAGGGTCCCAGTCTTAAAACACTATGTTTGCATTAAGATATTTCGCTCATTGCGTGCTCAGTGGCGGAACTTAACGCCGCGTTTTGAGTCGACACCAGAGCGAAGATATGAAAACATTAAATATTTGATTTCTTGGAGTGCAAACTGAACTCACAATCTGTCACGTTAACAGTCACACTCTTGTGCCCCTGCGCCACAACTGGCTTCCAAATTGATATAAATGTTTAAACAATTTAATATAGAATTATTAACTAAAAAATAGTAGTCCGCTTTTTAATATAATAAAAAATCGATTTGCCTTTACACAAATAAATGTGCCCATTGTTCTGGCATACAAAACGACCCGTATGTGCCTACACTCTACATTATATACATATGTATAAGTTGGTACAGAAATAGAACAGATATTGCGACACAGCGAGACGTAGTAGGGAAGCATGTTTTGTATTCCAACTAAACTGGATGCAGAATGCATCTGTTTGTAGGTATGCAAGTTGCCATACTAGTGATGTATGGGGAGTTAAGATCAAGATGGAAATTCACCTAACGTAGAAAACATTTTCTGTACCTCCATACATATGAGGCGTTTTGAATAAATAATTAAAATTAACATAACATTATTGGTACAAGTCTGCCAAAATTATTCAAAAGAAAGCCGTAAAAATAGTACTTCATTTCGTTCGAATGTAGACTATTATCAACAAGCAAGCAAAGCTGTCATGGCACAGTTGTACAAACATGTGACTGTAAACGCGCCGGCAGTGAGTTCGATTTCCACTCTAATGAGTTCGATTCTCTGGTATCAAGGCAGAGCACGGTGTTGACTTCCGCCACTCAACACGCAATATCCCGAAAATTCGGCAGAAAGTGGGGAACAGAGTATCTTAACACGTGTTTTCTTCAACCTACCCTGCTATATGTGGGATAGAGCGTGAATCTGAAGCTGAAGAAGAAGATCAAGAAGCAAATTTTGATTTTCTCTTTCTAAATTGCTTTAAATCAGCATCTTCAGCCAGACACATCCCTAATAATCTTTATTACAACCAGTATGTGTTTACATGTAGAGTTCGTGGCGGCTTGTAGACCAGACGTTGAATATGATCTGTGCTCATCCGCGCCGGTTGTTCCTACTCGCTCAATGTAACCCAGATCCTTGGCCATGTCGGGGCATGTCCACAATAAATTTATATAAGTATAAACAAGATATAAATCTTTTAACGAGAAACATTATAAGTTTTGTATTATACATATGACTGCTTCACCAATATATAATAAAATCAATTAAAATAGCTTATTATTTAGGTAACTATGTCGTTAAGAAATCTAAATGTACAAAAGAGTATGTATCAAAGAGAGAGAGAGGGCGAGAGAGATGTAAGAATCCGAAAAAATTAAGTGGTATCAGCACTTAATTTTCAGTCGGATTCTATGTATTCTGTATGGCACTGCTCGTACTATTTCTATAGGTGCGGTGAAAAACCGACTAATATAGGATTATTTTCGTAATGTGTAGTTTCGTTATTTGCTAGGCGTACCTATTGGAAAATATTGTTTACTTCAACTTCGCTTCCCATGACTCTGCCCTAAGCAAAGTTCCTATCCAGGTCTATAGTTAAGTCTTTACCTAGGTCTTTGCTTCGTCTTTATAGCTGCATTCAACGATAATACGCTTCTGATGCACCTATATATTAATATTCTACATATATATAAAAACTTAATCAGTTATTAAAAATAATATTAATTTTTTTTCATTATAACGTTAAACGTAATTTCAGGTAATTTGATTTTTAAATGCATGGAGCCATTTTAATTAATGTCATCTCTGGGAGTTTTTGTTATAATGAGCTTTTGTTACTTTATTGTCTCTTGTGAATTGCTTTGTAAGTAAACAGTAAATGAAGGAAATTAAGATATGAATAATAATTTAGTTTATTTAGTTTATCATCTCATATCATTATTTCATATTTAAGTGATACTTAGGTCTTGATGTTATTGTGATTGAAAGTTTACTTATCTTTTGAGGATGAATCTTCTTAATCTATTATATACCTATAATAGACAAGTAAAAAAAAATGAGGCCAGTCGTGGCGCAGGGGCACAAAGTGTGACTGTAAAACCGACTGGTTGTGGGTTCGATCCCCACTCGAGGAGATGAAATATTTACATTCATTTATATTTCCATTTCTTCGCTCTGGTGACCAGGCAAAGGGCGGCGTTGAGTTCTGCCACTCAACACCCAATACTTCTAGAATTCGGCAGAAAGTGGGGAACGGTGTGTCTCAGGACTAGGTTCCCTGATGAAAAAAAGTTATAAGGACTTTTGCTTATTTCTAATTTCTATAAATCAAAACAGACTTTTCAAAAATACATATTATATAGGTACCTATAACATATATGTACGTATAGTGCATAAATGAACTCTATGACTTGCTGGCTCGTTCGCAGCGGTATGAAAGACAAAACAAACGTTGCATCGCATAATCGATATTGTAATGTAAAATAGTACACGCATACATCACGCAGTGCTGGCGGGGCGCGGACCCAGCCGTGGACGCAAATCAGTCAGTGTTGCAATCCACGGATTAGACATTTGACTGATATAAAGAGTCGCAGAACTAAAAAATAGCTTTGTTGTGCTAGCCGCCTGTTTGTTCGCTTTCCACGATGCGGTGTTATTCGCATAAATCGAGCGAAAAAGCCAAATTGCAGCGATAGCTCACCGGTCTCAACAAAAAACGCCGTGTACCAAAAACAAATATTGGATGTGCAGGTTATTTAGTTTTATTTTTATAGCTTTATTCTTTTGACGTGCTAAATAAAATATTGTCAACGCATACGTAATTACCTAGGTGTGATCGTGATCGTAGCTCGCGATCAATGTGGCGGCTGTATAATATGATATACCTATATACGTACGTTGTTTGACGTTTTTGTGATAACAAAACATTATTTCGTTATATTTATCAAATATAACGTGTGAAATAAACAGAAAAACGATCTAAAATTGTATCATTTGATATTTAAAAAGTTTTCATCTGTATACAATTTCGTTCTACCGTACCGTACTCGTATTAATCCCTCAAAGCGTTGTAGTCGAGCGCTGATAAACTGCAAAACTAATGCCGCACGATTGCATTACGATGCGAAGTTTTTCAGTAACGGTGCGCGGAAACCGTACAAAAAGGAACCTGAATATATCGTACATTTTTTATAGCGCTTTAAATATTACTATCTGATAATAGTTGGAAATTCGTCTATTCTATTTATAAATATAAAGAACAAGTTTCATATCATTGTTTACGAGTTATGGCATATTGTACATCAAATAAACATCTTACTTTTGGACAATATTGCAAAGGCGACTTAAGCAAAATGTATAGTAACATGTAGGTACGAATACAGAGCGGGATTCTCTTATGATGATTTAGTGCTGTGTGCGACAGTGCTGGATGGATTTACCGCCGTATGAACGGATTATGTGGGCGAGTGCAAACACGGGGCAGTGGACGCCATATTGTGATTTATTGAGACTTTTGATTCGCAGTTTTATTGCCGCTTACTACGGAGGGTAGGATTTAAAGAGTACCGTATGTTTTTTCGCATTTAGGTCACAAATCTATCTAAATATACGCTCGACCGCTTTGATATTTGACAAGAACATCCACATTTTATTTATGTAAAACATGAAAGAAACGGGAAAATGAAGGAAACCGTTAATATAAATAAGATAAACAAAGTATATTACTCGAACGACGGCCAAGTATAAATTGCAATAACTCCACCGCAACCTCGGCAGCATATTTGTTAATAAACCTGAGCAACTTCCAATGTTTCCCCTCACAATTTTTCCTTGAGATAAATAAGATAGGAAATAAATCATAAGCGCCCATTTCCTCACTACAAAACAACGGACAAGGGAAGGAGGCTGGAAAATTATGACAAATCATGCATTAAACATAAGGAATAAATGTTTTCTTATCACGTATCTATTCCTGTTTGTATTAGTTTCCCTTTATCTTTATTGACACAGGTTTGGAAGGGAACGTTTTATTGGTTGTTTTAGCGTGACGGCCGATTGTGGACAAAAAATATCATTTTTTTCCAATTTTATTACGATACATTTAATTTTAACTCAATATTTTCTGAGTTTTATAGTTAAAAGAAAGCATATACGAATACACAGTACCTACGTATACAGTAGGTTAACACACACGTGACAAATAGATACTGCCCAAGTACCTTCTTACATTTTTTATTTTTTATAGTTTCACGGGAAGATGGTGTTAAGGCAGTTTCAGTTAAGATACTTTCTCGGTTCTCAGCTTTCCACCGAATTTTCGAGTCATTACGTGTTGATTGGCGGAACGAAACGCCACGTTTTGTGTCATTACCAGAACGAGAAAATGAAAATATTAAATGTTTCATTCTACTCTAGTGGAAATCGAACCCACGTCCTGTCGTTTACAGTTGCACGCTTCTACCTCTGCGCCACGACTGGCTGCTGCTCAAGTACCTACATATAAAATAAAATAAATTTCCAACGAAAATGTGACGTCTCAACATAGTATTCAGTCCGCAAATCTAGAATATTTATTTCGAATGCAGACAAAATCTCCGCAGAATCCCCGTTTCAGCGAAACTTGCATTTAGGCATTATGCGCACAGTACTTAAGCACATTTATCTTGCGTACTTACTGTACCTTTATAACATGATTTATGTCTACGTCGATTTTATCTGTTGAATAATTAGTAAATGGGTGCTATAGTGATAAATGTTTGTCTATATTAAATATTTATTAATATAACTTAGTTACAGTGATTATTATCATTTACTGTCGTGTTGTTGTAAAATATTGACTGCTTTTAAATTTATTTTTCTTGATATTTGCAAAAATGTTTAGTTTTTTATTTTAATATATCAAAAAATATATATCTGTATGTATAGTAACTATACTGGCATATTTTCCTTATTAGGTACATTAAGGTTTAGGTAGTCTCAAGTAAGCGATTACATTTGAAAAGTTTAAGCTCACCAACTTAGATCTCTAAATACGTATTCTTTCTAACCGCCTCGTACTTTAAAATGTCTAGGAGATTTTGAGATTTTAACTTTGAGAATATCAAATATAGTTTTGGAGGAACAGAAAGGTTTTCGAGGTCGGGTAAGCCACGCTATTGTGTGCTGGTTATATCAGATATGTTCCTTAAAAATACTCCTTATACATAATTTAAGATAAAAATTTAATTCTACTGTAATACCTACTAATGTACTTACCTGCTGTAATATATTATTACCTATGTTATTTATTTATATATTTGGTTCTAAAAATTAATATATCCAATATCTTTTTTTTACTTACTTAAAATAAGCAATTTTTGCATAAGATCCCTTTTTCTATAACATCTGTTACAAATATAACTTAAATCTTTAGAAATACAGAAAAAAACTCTAAAATGTATAAACTCATATTATAAACTTATAGAACATATGTTCCATTCCCAACAACGGATATTCACTTGCTAATATTTAACAATTGGCTTATCAACAATGTTTTTGTAGCAATTGCACGTAAAAGGTTACCGATATAATGAGACCCGCTACAACGCTGAACGGCCGACAGTAAGATTTCTACAAATACTTTATTATATTCGATCGAATACGGTTAGCAAGAACAACAGTCACGAGCTTTAAGTTCACTTATAAAAGTTTATCGTTTGAATTCCTTAGTTTAAATTAATTATTTGGAATCCGTTATAATATAATTTACAAAAAAGAACGGTTTATTTATGAAATGTTGCAAATAAGTAAATAAATACAAAGATACATTTTTAATTTAAATGTCTGCAAAATTATTATTTTTGTTTTTTTTTCATACTTATTTCAAATAGCATATTGTATCGACATGATATGATCGAATAAATCTTTCAAAGCATAAATAATAAATTGTTAGTTCAGTTAAACAGACACTTTAGTAGATCTTTCATGTCTCACGTACAGTTCTACTTATGAAAGTAATGCACTTTAATGGCTTAACTTAAGGGATAAATTGCATAGTATGACGCTTTATGATTTGTATCGTCGATGGGTACGTGGATGTAGGCAAGGCCCGCCTACTTAGCGGTCCGCAATCGAAGTTGTTACCGCACCGATAAAGCCTTAGACCAGACCACGTAAAGACAATGTTTTCATCGGTGAATCGAAGAAATTGCATGCTTCATAAATAATATTAAGTGAACCTATCCGTAAATCTTCTGCTGTAAAGCTTTTTGTGTCCGTTTTATTTCAACGTTGAAAAAAATCAATCTTGATGCAGCAAATAAAATATATTA
>DWAO01001033.1:0-20990 GCA_018230605.1 Heliconius congener | reverse complement strand
ATATATATATATATATATATATATATATATATATATATATATATATATAATTTCTTAATTCCTACTCCAAGTAATAATATCTTTAATGGAAACCTATATTTAGTATATTTAATAGGGTGAGCCATAATATATTTCTGAACACATACAGTCACCACTTGACCCATTCAAGGCTGCATAATGCATATCGCTCATCCAATGTAACGTTGACGTAACTGTATAACCAATTATTTACACTAATTTTACAGGATATGTTAATATTGATTAATACACTATTGTGATATGTAAAAAATGTTAACCTCTACTTAGACTTTGGAGAAATACCTCAAACTATATGTTTTAGTTTTTGAAAATATACGTTTTTTAAATGTATATATGTATGTTAAATATATACATTTCTATATGAATTCTTCCATTAAAATCTAATGATTGACAGATAGAAGAAACTACTTAACATTCCATATATTCGTTGTGCGGGCGCTGGGGCCATTAGGCTGCAGGACGAGGAGCTCTGAGTAGTGCCTGAAACTTGCCACCCAAGTATACTGTTTGAGCTCCTTTTTCTACATAACTAAATCGGTAATGATTCTACTACGACTTGGAAGTATTAGTAATCTGTCTTGCACTATATTCAATTGATTTTTCCACCCAGAAATCAAATAATGATATTTCTAGGTAAGCGCGATACCTTTTAGCTAACTGTAATTCTCTTAATAACTTCTTTTTCTGTTCTTTCAATAAAATTTTAACAGATTATGCCGTAGAAAACTGATTGGAGTATTTATCATTTAAGTTTATGGGAGAGTGTACGACAGTACAAAGAGGACTTCTTCTTTGGACTACAGCTTTTACAATATAAGAGACCAAAATCAATGATATATCAACATTATGAGTAACTATCACCATAATAAATTATTTAAATTTATTGTTATTAGCCTTTTGTCTCTATTAATTTAATATGTAAATTAATTGGAGAAATTGATATTTAATGTTTCAGCTAATTGGATAACAGACATTTCCCATGTTTTATAGTTATTTCAAGATGCCTGGACCATGTTTAGAAAGCTTTGTGTTATTTATTAATGAATTAATAAAAATTTTGTTTCTCTGACAAACATAAATGTTTAGGTATACTGTGGTGTGTTACAATATAGTGTGGTGTAAAAATCAACGAGCATCTAATCTAGTCCAGATTAGATATATTTAACTTATCTAGCTTAGACCATAATTTTATTTAAATGTTTGACTTCATACCAAAATGTTGAAACATTTGCTAAGAAAAAGAAACTAACAAAAAAAAACAAGCAAAATAAAGTAGAGAGAACAACGTACTATACTTACCAAAAAGTAATAAAGACTTTTTTATTATATTTTAATAGAAATCAGTAGTGGCCGTCATTTTATATTTATTATTTATAGTATATACATATATACAAAACATGGAAATTAAATATCGGGTATTTTATACACTATAAATTTCCTATAGTAGGTACAATTACTGGTATGTTGCTAGTCTACCAGATACATGTATTCGATGGAGTTTTTCCGTTTAATGACACGTACTCCACAATGTTCAGCCTAATATCTAATAATTACTATCTATTAGTATTTTTTAAAACCAAATTACAATCACAGAACACGCCCTACGATAAAGCAAAGAGTCAAAAAGAATTAAAACAAATCAACAATTAAACGGTTTGATCAAATAATATACAATGAGCATATAAAATCAAAATATTAAATTGTTTATCATTTTTATTGTTGGCCATCAATTTAATACATGTAGATTTTAATTTAAACATATAATATATTCTATTATAATTAAAATATGTTATCCTTAAATTAGTTTGTCAAAATTGATTTCCGCACTGTTATACGCGTGGTGTGCCTTGAACTTAGGATTTTAATTATGAAGTTACTTACTTACTAACACGTCGGATGTGTTCACTGAATCTTATTTAGATACATACAAATACTAGCGCCATACCAACTATACTACCTATACCATTAAAAATAATGAATCAGTAGTAATCGTGTAAACATATGTAAAAAAAGCTTCGCGCTTTTTCATGCATTGCAGGCTAATTTCCGACAAATTTTGTGTGAAGAAGCGGAACTTAACGCCGCGCTTGCTCTTCATTGCATTATTAAAATTTTCTGGAGGAAACCAGACCCGAAAAAAGAAAATAAATTAAATATAACCATTATCCATTATTATCGAATGGGGAATCGAATCCACAACCGTCGCGTTTACACATAGTACTGACGCGGCAAGATAGCCTCAAATGAATGTAGTATAATAACAAAATTTATCTTCAACATAAAAACATGTTTCATTCACGTCGCTTCTTCCCAAATGAAATTACAAATAAACAGCCATCGGGAGTGAAACATCCTCTCAGCACTTTATTTAATAACTCTGCTTTCGCGTTCGATTTGAATGGAGTGTTTTTACACTTTTGAGAAAACATTTAATTATGAAAATGCTTTTTGTATATATTTTTGATGTAAAATGTAACTGTACTTATTCGTATGTTAGCATATTTCCCATTTTAATAATAACGATATTTTAGTTCTATTTTAATGATTATTATATCGGAAAGTGTTAATAACTTAGTATGGTCATTTAAACTGTGGTTCGGCAACATTAGTAAACAATATAAAGGTAGGATTGTAATGATAGGTCAAAATCATTAATCATTATAATCCTATAATGCAGTGGCTCTCAACCACTGTGCCGCGGCACTTTTGTGTGCCGCCAAATTTTGGAAATTTATAAAATTTTTTGTCATTAACTATTGCTATGCACTGTGTTGTAGTAAGTAAATAATTTTTATCTTTTTCTTTGTGTGTGTGCCGCCAAATTTTGAAATCGTTAAATATGTGACGCAACAAACAAAAAGGTTGAGAATCACTGCTATAATATTTTGATATAAAAATTTGAAACCCATATCATTGAGACTAGAGTGTTTTTTTTAAGTAAATAATTAAATATTGTGTTCAATTTACGCGGATAGTGAACGGTCTACTCTACGCTAACATGTATTATTACAAAAGAAAGTTTGTCTGTAACCTTACGGCACACCGCGTCTACCAATCATAATGAAATTGAAAACACGTAGCTTGATAACAAGGCGAAGATCATAGGCTAATTTTTATCTTGCTTTCATCAAGCTATTCACGTATTGTGATCCTATAATCTAGACATTATATAAGCACTCAAGGGGTTCTTAAGGTTCTGTATGTTGTTCTGTTCGGTTCTGATGAATGGTAAAGGACGGAACCCTTATATATGTTACTCAACACGAAATGACTCCAGAATTCTGCGGTAAGAGGGAAGCGGGAGGAACGGAAATATGTTAAACATATATTGATTGAAACATATCTCGATTACTTCGGCTCATAGTTAACCAATTGCTTATCTATTTTTTTTATATAAGTTAAGTAAATACTTCGCTTATTGTTTCTGCACAAATGAGTGATTTAAATCTGTATAATATCAGCTTAAAATATATACTGTTAGACAAGTCTTAACTATATATCAGCATCGCCATAAGCTCACCAAAGAACACCATGTATACAATAATAATTTACACAGCCAAGATAAAACGGCAAACATAAATTGAGCTCTTACTATGGACATGATACCACCATAAATTAATTGCTTAATCTACGTGCGGTTTTATAAGGTCACAGATGCAACGAGCTTCCGTGTTCGCTTCCCACCGACAAGTGTCTATGCAAATATCAATTAACCGGTGAAATGTTTCCTTGAACGTTTACCTGCCGATACTTGCTCCCTATTAATTGGTTGAATTAACGGTATACGTGATATGCTATTTCCGTTGCATCGGATGCATTCATGTACTTGGTTGAGTTGTGCAATATGACCTAAACACCGAGTAGGTTGTAGGTAGGAACTCTTTAGGGGCAGTAGTTAGGACTGTTGCACTATTTGTATGTGTATTATTTGGTTAGTATTTGGTTTATTTAAATAAAAAACATGGTGTCATTATAGAGTTCTAGTGTCAAGACAGCCCGTTGTCTACTTTCCGCCCTAATTTGAGACATTCCTTTTTGATTATTTAATAGCAAAACTATATAAATAAAAAAACATGTTGATAATTCTCTATACGACATATTTTTATTATTCTTCACGTGTTCATGTCTACACTAATTATGTTAATTGAAATTATATATTATTGTGAGTGTTATTGAAGTCAATTGTTGATTTCAAAACTTGTCCAAATTATTCGAAAAATAAGCCGTGACACCAGAGCGAAGAAATAGGAATGTAAATTTAAATAAATATTACATTTCGTCGAGTGGGACTCAAACCCATAGCCAGTCGCTCTTACAGTTACAATTTGTGCCCCTGAGTCATGTCTGGCCTCAAATTCAAATATTTAAATTCTTTAATGGTAGAATATTAATATTAACGACTTGGCACTGGCGCACAAGCGTGCGTCTGTATACGCGACAGTTGCGGAATCGGTCCCCACTTGGGAGAATGACACATTTAATAATTTTATATCTTCGCTCCAGTAACGAGCCATGTCTCAGGAGAGCAAAAAGTGGTCACAGGTTACTAATATTGTTTCTAAGACATAATATATTTTGAAAATGAAGAAATGTGACTCCGTATTTTTTCTAGCGAGTCACTACTATTACATTTTGTCTCTATTTACTACATAAAATTAGGAACCCTTTGATTCCCAATGTCCGCAGAATTATCGAGACATTGCGTGTTGAGTGGTGAAACTCGATGTCCCGTTTTATCCACTAGAGCGAAAAAAATAAAATAATTTAGATACAACCAATCCTACGTGTCTGAATTGAATTTAAAAGCGTCGTGTTTGCAATCGGACAAATGAATAAAATATTTATGAATAAGTATAACTAACCATTACTGACTGGGTGTGGCGATTTTAAATTTCATATCTATATCGTATTTAAATTATAATTAATCATGCTTACTCGTGATATGTTGTGACAAGATTATAAGGATTAGCATGATATTAGTCTGGTCCTAAGTTACCCTTTCATTGGATTTTGTTTACTTATTTTAACAGCATTGTGGTGATTGTTTAGAGGAACCGTTGTTTTAAGTTAGTAATTTCTTATAGAGATACGAAATAACGATTTTTTTTACTACTTCTGTAGATTTTAGAAGTCATTTTATTACTACAAATTGCTAAAACATCGAGTCTACAAATTCCTAAAACATCGAGTGATGAAGTCAAGTTTGAATCCCACATACAGTTTTAAAATTCTGATATAAAACTGAAAACGGAGAATTTTAACACTAATTTCCCTCTGCTTGTTACTAAAACAATGACTATTAAGGACAAAAATGAAACTCAAATACTGAAAAAACAACATATATGTGGGAATGAGTACACCTGAGGACACTTGTAGTATATATTTATCTGAAATGTATTTTTTATCTATTTCCTTTAACATGTTATTGTTTTCTATAATTTTTACTTGTTCATTTTATTGAAACTTGGTCACGATATCCTGCTATATAACTTTTAGAATAACGTCATGGCCTATTATAAGGGTGACGTACGCACTAGGTAAATACTTTATTAATATTTCCAATACTTAAGAAAATATACGTTATGTTATCTTCTTTAATATTAGTTTTCATGTGGCATGAATTCATTATTTACGTGACTAGTAAAGAAAATAGGCCAAGTGCAAGTCTGGCCCCCGCAGGAAGGGTTCCGTACTATTTTCTATAAAAACGGCAAAAATCATGTCTTTTGTATGGAAGAATCTTTTAATATACTCTTGGAAATTAGAAACGGTAAATATAAAAATGAAACAATGTTGGATGTTGTGAGGTTAATTTATTTAAAAACTACCCTTAATTAACAATATTTGACTTTATTCAAATAGAAATACATATCGACAACAACCATCTTTCTAGACGACGCAAATTAGGTTGTCCACGACTGAGCGCTTGTTTTATATGAGTGGGAATGGCAGTGATGGGTATCGATACCTCTCGTACATCGAAATATTGCCAACAATACTTATTTAGATTAACTTAGCGGGATTTGAACCTGTCACTACGTTCAAATTTTTAGACGTTTTCTAAATAAGTACCCTTTTATTGTTTTATCTCAGCGTCTTAGATTCATGGTAACAACTGTAATAGATGTACTATAGGCACTTAAAAGAAGATTATTACAACTTTATCCTGTCCTCCCTTTTTACTAAAAAACCAAATTCATCCAAACTCTCCAAAACAAATCCAAACAAAAAAATTGCCGAAACTATTTTTAATAGGTTTAACTTTTTTGGCATCGGTTATATTGTTTCATAGTAATTACGTTTACGTAGAGTAATCCAATATAAACTTAGAAATATAGATATAATATTTACATCTGAGTGTCAATTGTGGTTTTTCCGGTATGTCTAGCAATGACTTAAATTAAATAATTAAATATAATTCTTGCAACAATCCAATATTATTATTCATATTCATATTTTAAGAAACTAAACAACTAAACAGTTGTGGTTTATCCGACGTACTTTCAAGTTATTCTGTTGTAAGATTGGGTTTCTGATACGAGTGTAATAAATTATTCCTTTCTATGGCAACGAATCTTTTGCCTTAGAGAAATTTGTTTTCTCTCACACCTAAGTCCGAGGGTTCGATTCCCGCCATGTAGTTGTCTATTGATACGTGCTCGCCGATAAATCGCTCGACACCTCCGATACTACAATAGGAAAGAGAAAGTGCTTAAATGCAATATTGCCTTCAGACCGTCAATTGGCAAAAAAAGGTTATATGTTTTATTTTCTTATTTGTAATTTTCATAGATAAATTAAAATAAAACAAAGTTACCTTAGATTGCTTGTTGAATGTCTTTATGCTTATGTTTTGAATGTATATATAGGTATTTATATTTTATTTTCCCGAAACTATATACTTTGGCGCACATTGCAGTTTGTCGATATACTATACGACTTAAATTGAATAAAATCTTACGCATTTTATTTCTCTAGATATTTGTCTATGGTAACAACTATAAAATTATGTTTATCGCCTGTCGACATTTTATAACGTTATCTTTTAAATATATATTATGGGCTTACCGAATGTATAGTTGCAATTCCAACTCACGTATTTATATAAACAGTCAAACTAAAAATTTATATTATTTATTATTTTTATTTAAACATACATTAAACGATTACATTATATGTTATTGTAATTTAATATGCTAAATAAAAACTTGTTTTTAATGAATATATTATTTCATCGCCGTATAAATCATAATCAATATCAATCTAGCCGTTTAACGAGCTACTGACGTTTTTTTTATAAGAGCTATAAAAAATGAAACGCGATTCGTTACTCGGCCATTACTAGAAAGAATGCGCCACAGTTGACTTGCCAGATGGATGATAAACGATTGCATTCTAGATGCGAGGCATCTGATACAATTAGTCGGGAATTCAGAAGACCAGGTCGTTTAGACGCCGCGCCGCCTTTATTAATCAAACTATAGACCAACATTTCAGAAGTAGCATGTTTTCACTTTCGACATTGTGGTTTCAGATATTTAGATATTGTACTTATTATTTTTTGTTCAAAATCACATTTTTTAAAATCATTTTATAAATTTCATCGTTATTTAGCAAAGACTCTCCATTAAGGTCTGACCTATTTTTTATTATAAATCTGCAGTATTTATTCTTTTGTAGAATTCTGAATAGCAAATGTCACTTTACAAAAGCATTTATTCGTTGCCAGTGACATAGCATCAAGGCTTTTATTTCTTTCTGAATATAAAATGCAGATGATTTCATAATTAAAAGGCTAACAGTAAAACTTTGCTAAGGCATTATTCAAATATTTTTTGGGGGAAACAAGGAAATAAAAAATTTTATTTGCACTTTCTAATAGTAATCATCTCAAAATTTGTTAATAAATATTATGGAACTTTACTTACAATGGTTTTGTATAATATAAAATAATATTTAAAGCAAATTGATAGTTAAGTCTGGTGTGATTATTTAAATGAGCGTAGTGCATATCAACGGTACCGTTGCTCCTACGTGATCCTGACACCTAGCGGCTCTCGTCATCCGCTATTAACCTTCAGGATGTGGCACA
Source organism: Heliconius congener (assembly GCA_018230605.1). NCBI lineage: Eukaryota > Metazoa > Arthropoda > Insecta > Lepidoptera > Nymphalidae > Heliconius > Heliconius congener. Next base: position 12,859 of record DWAO01001033.1, on the reverse strand, counting down.
CTTACCTACTCAGATGGATAATTCGATATACATGTATTGCTTAAAACTAGTTTGAAACATTTGGAATAATTATTATGTATAAAACCTATTTCCTTCCATAATTATGATTCTCAGACTTAAATGCCTCATTTGTGAAACCCGTACTCTTGTTACGCCCTAATAGGTCTATATGATTATTATCATTTCCATCATCTCTCATAAGCATTCTCACGAGAATTCGAGATGCGAGACTATCACTACTTGTGCATGTACGTTAATTCATTACCTTACAAGGCGTGAATAATTACTTGGTTAAGAGAAAAACTAGTTGGATTCCACGTCTTGAACGTGCTGTGCCAGAAATGCAGTGTGTCCTCGTTTTTTGTCGTAAAACCCACAGTCCTGGGAGTCAGGAGTAGGATGCGGGGATGGGAACGAGGGGTTGCGAAGATGCGCCAGTGCGTCGCGTCGGCGCTGTGCGGCGTCGGCTCGTCCGTCAGTTTCGCCGTACCGCGAGCGTGCAGCGGTCGTCGCCAGTAGAAGGGGCACTCACGCTCGCGTTCCTTACGGACTGTTATTCGCGGTTTTCTGTCGGCAGTGCACGTGTCGCCGGCGACGAACGCCACTCTTGTTTACGACGCTTACACACCTGTGACAAAATAAATAATTAACGTGATGTGAAAGAACTTGACAGTTCTAGCGTTGTTTCGCCAATTCGAAACTTGATCGACGTCGTGGTTGCTTTTGTGGTGTTGTCGAATATAGTGCTCTGGAATACTAACTGTAATTTTGTACTGAAGTTTGGCGGTGACTAGGGCGTCAGTATAAGAGTTGGATGCACGCCAATACCGATATTTCTAAGGTGAGCATGGTTAATGTCGCAAAATGTCGCCCTCAGTCCAAAATTTATTTTTATTACCAATACATGCGATCAGTCACCGTTACCTTATCTAAAACAATATTGCCTTATCGTTCAGTTCCGGCCGTCGTAGTTTGTACGTCGGCTTATTCCTGTTATGATTGACTACAGCCAGCTTATCAATGACAAAAATATCACGTTAAATGTTTATTGAAAATTCATATCATTCATCATTGCATCGTATCATTTACTGTTACACCAGTCCAACTAATATTTGGAAAATCACATTACAAAAATAAACAGGGGTCTGTTTAGTTTTTATCATTAGTTTAGTTTTTTATATATTGAATTTAATAGTTTACTATTATAAAATATACGTAAGTCGTGGTTATAGTCGAGTATGCATATACCCGTATTAATAACAATTAAAATTCAAAAGAATATTTAACAAATTATATTTTTTATTGCAATAGCCCAATTTTTTTTTCCTATTACTATAAGTTATCAAATAGCACCCTGAACTCTTTCGTCTTGTTCATTTAATAAATACAAATGAGCTTTTTGTAAACAATTTAATAGAGAAGAAGGTCAGAGCGTGAGACCGACCACGTTATCGCTATTCACATTACGAATCACTATACTATACAAGGCTATAGAACTTTATCTATTATTTACTACGAATTTACTAGTTTATATAAAAATATATTTTAAAGTCGTCCTTGACATAATGTTTATATTATTAACTCTATATAATTTTTTATTACACCAATAAGCAATGCTTCATTTAGTTCTAGTTTTATTGTTTGGTTTTCCTAAGAAATTTCTCATTTGAAAACATGAATGAATTATAATTAACATTTACTTGGGAATGGAAGTGTCTTAATGGGAACAAACTGTCTTAACCGCCTGGTACGTGCGAGATACAGTATGAAGCTAAAAGAAAAAAGAAAAGATATTCCTGCCTTTATAAAATTTGACATTATTCAAAAATGTTATTATATGAACTATATTCTAAAAAATTACGTATTATAGAAGTATTTATCAATAAGGGCTGAGTTAAGCTAAACTCTAACAATTGCCACAAAAAAATTAGATGAGATCATTTCTCGACCGACTCGATTACTCATACAGCAGCAGACCCTGCCACTTGTGTCCAAAAACAATATACGTCAAATGTTACGTATTAACGTATGATTTCCCCAGCATTATATTAAAACTCACATTACCTACATCGGAATCTTAATAGAAATAGATAATGTGTAATGGACTACACTGCGACCAATATTATCATTTATCAGTATTGTCACGTCACCACGACGACGAGGCGTTTCGTAGCCGAACTAAAATATACAGTTGCTTAGTGAAATTATTTTTGTTTAGTACATTTTAGATGTTCTTTAAGAAATTTTCTCTATACATATAGAGGTTTATTTAAATTTACATGCTTTTCATATAAATGTATGGGTACAGTTTTAAACTGTTCGATAAACTACGAAAAGTAAGGATGCAAAACTTAAGAATTTTATCATTTTCAAAATATTTTTATATTATATAATACGATATAAAATAATTCAAACAAAAAAATAAAGATATCAATAATAGAAACGCAAAAACGCAAATACGCACTTCGTCTGGATTTTTCAATGGGTTCATCTCGAGTGGCGAATCAGTTCTGACTCAGAGAAACTTTAAAGTTTAACCTCCCCAAAATAGAATGTACATGACCGTCTGTCTACCCCTGGATTTTTTAGCCATTTCAAATCGTCACTCATTCAATTGCCTGTTGGCCTTGCGCCAGGATATCACGGATACCAATGTGTGCTCTACTTTTATAATGAAGCTTAAGTCGCATGTTTAAAGCGGATTTTACATTAATTTAGTTATCACAGACGGCGCTAAATCGCTTAATCTCTATCAGAAGTCTCGGGACAAACGATTTCTGGCGACTGAGGTGAAAGCACACGGACTTAGCGATATTTTTTGCGGTTTACTTTTGCAAATACAAACGTGATTTAGATTTTTTTAGTTTGCTGAATAGTTCGAAAGCATGTCGTTCTTCTAATCTTAATGTTCATTTAAAAAATAATAATGGCGAATAAATTGTAATATATTAGATTGCTTTTTTAACTTGAATAAAAAAAAATCGGTGTAAAAATGTATGTAATATTGAAATTCTTATATTATTGAAAATATGTTGTGTTTAAACGTTAAAGACAATGAAAAACCAAATATTCTATATAATTTTTAATTCCAACAAGGCTTATCAATCATTCATATCACACACACGCATGCCTTATTTTGGTCCATTTATTTCCTGCTATTGCTTAATCCGCGAGTGCAGTCGGCTGTACAATTACCAGTGCCGAAATTAGTTTTACGAGTGGTGGCCCGGGCTATGACGCGCTCGCACACATCAAACGGCTACACTCATTGTTAATGTTTATTATTAGTTCCCATGAACTGTTTGTAAGTCTACATAATATATTTTCGTAACCTTGCTTCACTTTGTCACCATTATTCATAAATTTCTAGTAGCGTTGGTAGAATTAAATAAGTTTTTTTCTTACATTATACCAGTTGTTCATTAAACAACAAATATGTTAATTAATTGTCAATGTTTTTATATTCCGGACAAGGATGTAAATCGGTGTCATCAGGTCATCAGATGTGGATGAACAATGCGTTCATTCTACCGAAAGTCGGTATTATGTTAATTATTCATGTCAGGCAACCAAAAATATATCGTGAAATCTAAGCTGACCGGTTCATGTGACCGTTCGTGTTCAACAAATCGATATAATTCGTCGACGAATTCGTTTCACTACTTCTTGACTGGACTTGTGTGCAGAAAAAAATTGCTGGTATCATTTTTAAAACTAAATTTACGTATTTCAATTAAATATTTTTTGCCTTCTGGAAATCACGTCTTATTTGTTTTGTTCGTAAATTTTTAAATATTGGTTAAGAGGTCGATTATCGGTAAACTTGGTCGGTGAAGGCGACAATTCACACGACTTTACAAACTACGAGAATCTCTTATGAATAAATGAACGTTAAATTTTATTGTTGCATTGACACCAATATTTTTATTGAATCGTGTCGAACCGAAAAAAAGGAAAATGCGCGGTGAGGCTAGAAAATTGGAACATGTGATTCCATACATGGCGAAAGGAACAAGTTCTCAGAGACTGTCGAAGTTATCGAGTAACGGTTGACACGGGGTAAAAAACCATTCGGCATATCCATTCTTTGTAATTGGCGAAGAGCACACGGAATGCGGCCTGACGAAGATGACTCCCAAAAGAAAAGACGTATAACCTTAAAAGGACCTGCAGATGCCTTATATTTAAATAGAATTTAAATTTTATGGCAACCACATCTTTCGTTGTACTTTTATTGCAGTTTTTATATTTCTGCACTTTAAATGCTAATTAGTATTTTAGTAAATTCACTAACAGTTAAATATTTCCAATACTTTTTATTAAAATAGAGTTGCAATGTTATGAAATTAGGTGAGGATGCATATATTTTAAACGCATATACAGCGAATGCGTATATAGCGAAGGCAGTAATAACTAAAACATTTGTTGCTAGCTTAACGGTGAATAATCATAAAGTTATCCCTATACTTTGAAGTAACGAGCCACATCAGCCCTACAACTTAGGAATGCGTGTTACACTCATCAAATCATTTCTTAGAAGGGCGGGCGCACTATATTCTATAGAACAATAGATAAAACCACGGAAAACATAAAACAGTAAAGCATTTCTGTGAAAGTAAAAGATGTCTTTATATTAGACATTTCCAGTACCACTTAAATGATCGAACGCTTTTAACCATTAAACTTGCCGTGTAAAAGGTTTCCTATTACATACGTATCTTTAAATATAGCCTCATGTCCTTTATTGTCTATTTTAGAGCACTAAAATTTAATTGGAACTGTATCTCTTATTCCACTCGTCGTATACAAGTTTTGATGACCAGATCGAGAGAGCGAAGTTTTTACTTGCAGTTTTTTTAGAAGAGAATTAAACGTTTTGCCTTTCATATAAAGACAATATATACCAGTTCAAAATAATAATGTGTTGTGGTTGATTAGCATGATGAATTAAGTAAGGCTAATAACGCCAATATAAAAAAGAACACTAATAGCAGCTATCGAAATACATTGATTAAAGCATAATTTATTTTGTTTTATTATATTTTTACTAGAAAATTCGTAAAATTAATTTAATATGGTACAAGATGTTTTATATCGTTTATGTATATTTTGCAATATTCCATTTTGTGGATTAATTAAAAATTCCTACCCACGGAATACATAACTTTTTAGTAAATGTTGTTTATATAACCAATGTAAATACACTGTAAAAAATTGTAGAAGATGAAATAAAATGGTCATTTTACAACATGATCTTGCTTCTTACCTATCGACTTAAGATGTCCACTGCATGTTGGATCGCTAAAATACGATTTTACAGAACTAACTTGGTAGGTACAGGCGAGGCGATGGGTCTTTTATGGTATCATTAAAAAACAACAGCTGCCTACCCATCACCATATTAGCTCAGTCGCAGCGAAAGGTGTCGTAAGTCGCAAGCTGCCTCTCCGCAAGACCAACGACTAAAACTAATAAATAACTGAGCAGTAGTTAAAGAGCAAATTAATTTTCTTGACGCTCCAGCTACGCTCATTTAATCAGCCAGTTAGACCAGTAAGCTTTCAGATTCTGAACGACAAACATCAAATCAATGGTTAGTGGCAATTAATTAAAATCTCATTAAACTTTTTTCCCGAATGCTTCAAGTGCTGGAAAACTTGGAAAAACCATTTTGTGACTGGTTTATTATTATAGATCTCTTGTAGGCATTCCGTTTCAATTACAACGAAAGTAAGTTGTTGAACCTATTTGGCATTTTTATTTCTAACAGTAATTGTATTTGCCGAATCTTTTTTTACTATATGTGTGTATATAGTGTGTACAGACTACTACGTTAAGTCACTAATCTGAATTACAAATTGACGCTTCCTCTCTGATATATGGGTGTACACTGTCGACCGTACAGCGAACAGTCAGAGAAACTAGTGAAATATTGCAGTGTATCCATTATTCATTAATTAACCCACTATCGCCGCACCATAACGGGCCATCCTCGGAAGCTAACCACTGCTAAATAACTAAGGGTGATCGCTTTAAACGAGTTATCCGCCACAGATGCTTCTTATATCTAACGTAGAAAGCGTTCATCGACACGAGTGACTTGTTAAGGCACTTTCATACGTACATACATATATCGACGGTTTCTGCAGTACTTTTATCTTAGAAACTGTTTTAAATATTTTTCTATTTAAAAAACTTTATATTATCGAATGCATCAAAATGAAATAAGAAAGAAAGACACGAAGATAATTTTAGTTCTGATTCAAAGAGGACACGACATTTGAATTTTTTACAATTTTCTAATTAAACAATTAAAAAATAGTTATTGTTAATTATAATAGTACCGAGTTCTATAATAACAGCGTTCTGTCCAACATTTGCGACATCAAATGTATTTGAATGCAAATCATAACATTTCCGCACACAGAATTGATTTCTACAACAACATAGTTGCGTAATGTCCGTAAATGGTATGTAATTGAAAATTACTAGATATTAGATCTTCATGCTAAACTTTTACCTATTAAAGATGTATTTATTCTGCTATTGGTGTATAATTTAAATGTTAAATATATCTATATTGTTAATGTTTGTGGAAAATAAAGTAATGACCGAGTTAATTACATTTAATAACTAAATAGTAATTATGAGTAGTATTTTATTTTATTTTTAAAAAATCACAAGACATTTTCTCTAAACATAGCTACTTTCTACGAAATTCAAAGTTACAAATATGGATCACGATTGACAGCATAGTTTTCAATGGATAATCAGTTGACCCGAACTTGTCACTGCCTGAAGGCTGTCTGCGTTCAAGTTGGGTTATTACCTATTAACGGAACTTATTACGGAACGAAAACAAATTCGTCAAATGGGGAGCCAGCAGACACATCGCTTGATTGAAAGTAGCAAATTGCAAACATATTAATGACCTTGCGTACATCAAATGTACATACATGTATGTATAGTATTATATTAAACATAAGTGCAAAGTGTATATCGTATGTTTCATACGAATTTTTAACTAAAATAATAATTAATATTAAAATAATACGCTTCTACATAAATTCATCGATTGCACAATAAATTTCTTGGTCTTTAACTTATCTCGATAGGAGATCTGTAAGCGACGATTTATATTTCCGCGAACAGATAAATACTTCAAATGTTTAAATATTACATGGAATAATAAATCCTGAATCGAGTGCTGAAGTGGCATGATTGCGATCATTCTTCCCGTATCATTCGAGGCCCGCATGTCAACTGCATTCATAGAGAATTGAATAAGTGGCCGTCGCAGATAATAATGCGGACAGTTGAACAAATAAACATACAACTACCTGATAATATTTGTTACTATTTTATTTTATAAAATGTTTAGAAGTTGTATTTAAAGTTTTATAATCTCTATTAAATATCTTTTTATTTAATTGTTTTTCTCTTAATGCAAAAAATACTTTCTAGTTTTTCTCTTAATCAAAATGATTGGCTTATCGGCTTTTCTTCCATTGTTATTACTTTTGCTTTTGCCCCGAAGTATAAGCTGCAACTTGTTTACAAAATATCCGTTCAGATCACGCAGACAGACGCTTAATCAATGTTTTGCACATATTTTTTTATCTAATCTACGTATGACATTCGTGTTAATACAGAGAACTAAAAAAATAATATGATTAACATATTGTTTTTTTTAGTTTCACGCTGTATTCCGCACAAAGCAGGGTAGGCAGAGGCAATCTGAGGATCTGTTCAATTAGAAGCTTCCGCTTATAATTTAACTGCGGAACTCAACGCCGTTCCTTTAAGATACATATTATTTTATATATATCTTAAATTCTTTTAAGTATATGTACAAATATATATAGAAGATAAAAGCAATCCTGTTTATATTTATCGTTTTCATATATATAACTTACATGAATGACTTGTAGTGTGACTTACAAAGTAAGTACTTTTGATCTTGAACGTAGAGCATGACATTGTTATCATTTAAATAAAATAATATTTTTATAAACAAAATAAAGTCATTTATAGTGTATGTTGACGTATGAGTACCAAATGTAACTGCATGTGCTACACATTGCTCTACGTTTATCATTTTATAGTACAAGTGATAAATTGTATATATTTAGTTATTTTAATAAACAAACTTCTTAATCTTAATAGCATTTATTTTATTTTGACTATCTTCAACCATATTGTATTTTGAACGATGACCCTAGTTGTCACTAGTAACTCGGCCATCCATTCCTTTCTCCATACATTCAAAACAAATTGTCTTATATTTAAACTAACAAAAAACAACAGACGAGTAAATTTTAAATTAACATCTGTTATATACCTCCCAACAAGTAAACATTTTAATAATTTCTAAAATATTAAATATAATTTTTTTTCTCAATAAAATACCAGAATACAATCGACAATTAGTCTACACCAGCCCCAGTACCCAGTTATGGGTACTGTTACCTGTTCGGTGTACCCAACAGGATACAACGCGGTTCGCGTTAATTGCACCCGAGCGCACGCACAATTTCCGTCGTACACAGCGGTGCACAAGTATGTGTCAATTGTCATGTTCGTTTTATATGCCGAATGGGGCCTCTCTATAGCAGGTATGTAGGTACGTACTTGTTGATGGTAGGCAGGTAGTATTCCTTTAGTTGTATTTTTTTTGTTTGAAATTTAATTTTTGTTTTTATTTTCTTTTGTTTTGTTGTGGTATATATTTGTTTTTCTATAGTTTTGCTGTAGACCTGTTTCGAGCTTGTTATTAAATTAAATTTTAATACTTGTATAAAATTGCAGAATGATCGTTTTAGTGTGATTTTTTCTGGATGCCACAATCTGGGTGATTTTAAGCATCGTTTGTACATAGTTAGATACATTTACTTTCGAGGCCAGCCATAAATCGTCAACCTCTAAGAATATATTCATAAGGATGGCTTTAGCTCGTTTACCCTTTTTTAATATAAAAAGGTTTTTTATTGTACAAAAAATTCCGTAAATACAAATATACTATTATTACAAATAATAAAGAAAAAGAAATACAGGTACCACTTTGTACAGTTCTAGACAAGCCCTACAGAAATATTAGCGCCATTAGTCTTTGTTGCACTTGGAGCGCATCTGTGCAACTTTGTAGCTCATTAAAATTTAAACTGCGACTAACAATGCGCTATTATGAGTTTTGCAATACTAAAGGTAGATTACTTTCGCTGTCCCTCTCACGTACTGACTGATGATCTCGACATCACCCCTTGATATTTAAATTAAACAGTATTATTCCAGTACAAAGGGTTGCACTGCCTGTCGTAATAGTAGAAATAATTTATTTGGTTGTAGAAACTAGTACAAAGAAAAGCAAAATTTATAGCGTGATAACGACCGTTTGTCATATTGAATCCGTTTGGTGGATTTGGTGTGAATCCCCTGTACTTTCACTCGTGTCGTTATAGTGTTATCGTAGATTATTTATAGTGTTTATATTATATAGAATATTTGTTTTGAGCTTTGAAGTTATTTAATATTTTTTTTTTACTTGTAAGTCTTATGCCTTTGAATGGAAAATGACTTAACGATTATTAATAACGATTTAGGTTTGCATTAAATTAGATGTACGTATAAAGTTTTTTTATGTTTAACATTTTAGATGTGCTCCATTTTAATCCTTCTTTATATCTGCTATATAAATTAACAGCAAGTATATACGATAGCAGTGGGATAGCACAGTACAAAAGGCCGGTCACGTGCCCACACGTGTCCAAAGGGAATACAGGAGAAGTGAGCCGTTGCATACTGATGTGTTTATCGTCTGCACAAGGCAAATGCAATTTTCGGCTTGTAAAATAAATGCATTTTCACGTATTTTCCCATTAAGGGGAGGCGGTAAATGATTTTCTATGACCAACTTCGGTCTACAGTTTTCGAAATAATAAATATTTTTTTTTATTAGAAAACGTAAAAAAAATGGAATGAAGCAGGATTTGAACCTGCATCTCTTGGAAACCATCCTAGCGCTCTGAGTACTAAGATATATGTTCCAATAATTTAACGTTCAAATTTTTATAATTATGCGTGTTACAAATTATTTATGTTATTTGCACGATATGGGGATTTTTACAAATGTCCTCTACCCACAGATAATTGCTTAAAACTTTTTAACTTGTTACTAGAGCGAGAAAATTAAAATATTCAGTAATTCAATTAAAATATTAAGTTTACAGTCACACGCTTGTGCCACTACCACCAACGCAGCCTCATTAGAGTTATCATATTTTTCTATGCTTCTATATCAATAACACACATTTTATGTAAAAGAGGGAAAAGTTCAAGCAGCGCTTTAACAAAGGTATTTGCAACATTTCGGTCAAATCGTTCATTAATTTCGGCGCATCCATTGTTAGGGCTCGTGAAGCGTGACTCGACTCGTTGACCGATTGTTTTGAGCGAGCCTTTGTAAAAAAAGTAAAAAAAAAATACCATGCTCCCAAATAATACAATGCACCGCGCATGCATACATTGTTCACTTTGCTCCCTTGCGCAAGGGTGCAGATTAAAATGCACCCTCTGTACGCCCCTTCACCCTTGCCCGGCATCTTCTATATATATTATTACCGCACGTAATTTCTCACCACTTTTTGACGTTTTGTTTTGTATTTGACGTCCCTAAAATAATGTTGAGTTTTTTTTTAATTGAATTAACGTTTTTTTTACTTATTTAGAAAACGTATAATTTTTTTTTTACGTTTTCTATGTAAGTATTTTTCTTTTCTAAGTTTGAAATAACAGTTTAAAAAATGTAAAAAAAAAGTGTTTTATGTCCAATACTACTACTAAATTGTAAGGCTAAAATGTAGTTCAAAAGTAAATGCGTTTTTCAACTAGCGACCAAGTACAGTCATTGCGATCTGGCTGGCGGAACCAAATGCTATGATATTCAATATGAGCAAGGTAATAACTATATTATATAAATATTTTCATTAACGAAGATGAATTATGAAATATAATCTAAATAAATAATAAATGTGTTTATAAAGTATAAATAATCTTTATAGACATTCTATTCAATTTATATATAAATACGTGAAGCAAAAACTTTGAAGACTTTTTACGAAAATTGTGCGAACTTAGGAGCTTAACTAACAAGAATTATTAACGATTATAGATTTACAAACACACATAAGCAACAACTGCTACTCATCAATAATAGATAGGTTAAAATAATAAAAGTAGCATTACTTTTATCTCCATCGTGTATCTCCCCAGCACAATGCAAAAGTACAACCATCATTTATTTTTACTATCTTTACAGTCACATAGGTATGTATGTCAAATCGTATTACAAATGGCTCCCTAAAAGTCCCTCAATAATCTTTCTCATTCGTCATAGATAATACTATTTTGCCACTGTCAGCCGTTTTAATCTTTTGACGTATTATGGCTTGCGGTTCTTACGAGAATATGCGTACGCCTACTAAATAGATGGTGAAAACAATGTGCATAAATTATGTACGATAAAAAATATCGTTATTGCTAAAGCGTGTTTAATGTAATGTTGGTAGGTGGCCTTTATTTTATCTATAGTTATATAAAGGTGTATCAACTAGTTTTTAGCTTCACGCTGTGTCCCACAAGTTAGGCAGTGGCGCCTGGGAACCTAGTGACACTCTGTTCCAATTAAGACATTTCTGTTTCCCACTTTTCGCGGAATTTTCTCCTCGAGTGGGAATCTAACCAACAGTTGCCGTATTTAATCCTTGTAACTGCATTGTGGGTAAACAATTTTATGCTGCGTGACTTACAGACAACGCACAGCGACGGTGCATAAAGCTAAAATTTGGCATGTAAGGTCCTTGGGGAGCGTAGGGGAGCACTAAATGAGTATTATCTGAATTCCTACGGGAACTGAAAAAACCATGATTTTATAATTTACGTGATGAAATCCACGCTTACAACTTTTTGCCGAAATCTAGTTGCTTCAGTAGAAGTTTAGAGTTAATGTTAACTGAAAGCGCAATTATGGGATTTTGAAGAGTCTAGTGACATAATATTCCTTTCGTATCTATTCTCTAATAACTTACCGTGGTTTAGGAATCCAATCAAACAAAATGAAATAAATAAAATAAAATAAATAGACAGTTCTCGCGTCTTGCAAAATTTCATAACTGTACCTCCGGTAGACCCCACAGATTATGATTGCGTAGCGATTTTGATACAAAACGTCTGTCTTTTGATTGGGTTTACTTAGCGGCTTTATTTTTTCTGTTTGATTTGAACCAGTCATAACAATGTTTTAAGCAGGACATGCAAAAGATAAACAATAAAAACACCTTGCAGTCTTTTTTAAATGCGTTACAGTAAATGGCAAGCTTCAAGCTTTTTCCCGCATAACATAGGCTCAGTGGACTTAGAGTTAAGACCCTCCTTTGTCCATTTTTAAGTAATTTTCGAGACATTTCGTGTTGAGTGGCGAAACTTTTTAGCGCGTTTTACCTGCTAAAACGAGAAAGTGAAAATAATTTAAATAAAATCATTTCCCTAAGTGGAAATCAAACTCGCAATCGAGTTTACAATTAAGGGCCTAATTACTCAGTATAGGCGACGTATATTGCATATGACCATAAATATCCCGTAATAGTATCTTTTAATATCGTATATGAAATGCGAATTACTAGCCGTACAAAAACACATTCCAACGCAACATTTGGTGCGTCCCCGATCGCAGGGGACACAGTCCGGCGCACACCCTCCATCGCGTTAAATGTCTTTGTACGCGGTTTAAGTTATAGGCGATTATAATTTTTTTTATTTTTATATATATATATATATATATATATATATATATATATATATATAT